>JAJTUV010002959.1:0-87446 GCA_021653895.1 Mastomys natalensis
CTGTATGTGTGTCAGTGTGAGGGTGTTAGATTCCCTGGAATTAGAGTTATAGATAGTTGTGAGCTGCCATGTGTTGCTGGGAATTGAACCTTTTGAAAGAGCAGCCATTTCTTTAGCTCCTGAAAGGAATCTTTTTTCAATAAAAGGGGAAAAGTGTAATTAAAAGCAAAACATCTAAGAAAAGTCCAATCCATAGTGAATAACATTACAAATAATGAGGTGAAGAGGAATACATGCTTGAAAGTTGTTAGGTTTATCTCATAACGTGATCTTTCATTCATGTTCCCATAAACTTTTAGTTTCATTTCCTCTGAGTGAGTTGAGTCTACAGAATTCAAAATTATGATTAATCCAATATCTTTATCATCAAGTTATTATTTATAATCTAAGCTTTTCCTTTGAAGCAGCCTTCAAATGATTCAGTTAAATGCTTTTGTTTTATAAATGAAGGAGCTATGGTCAGGTGTGTTAAATGACCCACATAGTTGACTGGAGTGGGTCATTATATGGCTCCTACTGTAAGTTATTTATTCATGGTTACATATTACCATAATCCTGAATAGGCTCAAGAAGTTCCAAAATCAAGGAGAGTATTTGGGCCCCTCACAATGTGAACAACAATCATGGTCTCATTCAACATCAGAGCACTCTAAACTAGTCTTGTGAAGCTCTCATTTTAAGGTCTTAGAGTTCAAAAGTAAATTAATATGTTTTCTCTGTAATTTTAAACATTTTAAGGTACTATGAATTTGGACATCCCATAAATTCTGTATTTTTGTATTTACACAAATCGTTGTAATTCAATTCTTATGTTAGCTCCCTTTAGAAACCAATTCCTCTATTTTTAAGATTACATTATAATAGATGTTCTGCAGTCCAAGCTGGCCTGACTCCTGGAGTTAGAGGTGTAAGCCACCATGCCTGACCCAGGGATCAATCTCTATTGTGAAGTTGATCTCTCTGTAGGCTTTCCTTCTTGCCAAATCTATTAATATTTTCTGCAACTCTGTTGTTATAGCACAAATGAAATATTAATTCTCTCACTCTCATGTTTCATATCTATTTAAATTATATGTCGATATCTTCTTACACATTTTGAATTTAAGTGTCATAATAATCAACTGTATCCATTGAAGTTATTGTTTTCCTGTCTGCTCCCTATTTCTAGAAGGAGTTATTTTATACCTTTCTTTTATATCTAAGTGGCTTTCTTGTACTCTGAGTTAGCTTCATAGAAGCACTTAAGACCTTATTTGTTCTCTTTCTCCTTGACTTGTGATGATAAGATGGAATCATAAATAAATTCAGGAGAATTTTCCAGAAATAGGGAATAGTGTAAATAAATTATTATTGTTAATTTTTATTATGCAATGTATTTTTGCATATTTTGGTATATCATGGTTTTAGTCTTAAACATAAATTTTATTTATGACATTGCATAGGAAGATAATGCAGCAAATTATATAATCAAAAGTGGACATCTATCTGTCTATTATCTATCTATCTATCTATCTGTCTATCTATCTATCTATCTATCTATCTATCTATCTATCTATCTATCTATCTATCATCTATATCTATCTGTCTGTCTGTCTATCTTACTGTCTGACCTTAGGAGACCTTAACCTTAATCAGGGTTAATTAAAAGTCATTTCACTCTGTAGCTGGCAGGATGGCCAAACAGGTAAAAGTACAGCTGCCTTTGACCAAGCCTAATGACCTGAGTTCAATCCCCAGGATCCGCATATTGGAAGAAGAAAACCAATTCCTGCTCATTGTCTCCCAACCATTGCACTTGTATGTACACACACACACACACACACACACACACACACACACACACACACAGAGCAAGTAAGCGAGAGAGATAGAGAGTAAAAATGTAAAAGTTGATTCATTTGTAAAAAGGTAAATACTAAAGCCTTTGATTAATGATTTTGAATATAATCGACTTAATGGATGTATGATATAATGAAAGTTTAGGCACAATGAGACTATTTCAGAGCTTTGTAAATGATAACTTTATTTAGTTTCCAGGGCTGGTTTGGGTTTTGAAAGATGACACCAGGTCCAGTATGGCCCATCCACTTGAAGACATTTTATTTAGTCTCTCAAAGGATTTGTACACAAATAGTAGGAAGATAATGTAGCAAATTATATGATCAAAAGTGGATATCTGTCTATTATCTATCTATCTATCTATCTATCTATCTATCTATCTATCTATCCATCCATCCATCTATCTATTATATATCTAATCTATCTGTCATCTCTATCATCTGTACCTATCTATTTATCTGTAAACTCTGTCTACCTGTAAACTCTATTTGTATATCTGTCTATCTGTAATCTATTTATTTGTCTATCCATTATCTATCTACATCTATCTATCATCTGTTTATATCTATCTACCATCTATTTATCTATCAACTGTCCCATTAGTCTCTCTATCCATCGTTATTGTAATGTTCATAATTAATTAATTGTGTTAAGCCTATCATATGATAAAATAATTCAGTGATAGATACAATGGAAAAGTTCTCTGATGAAGCTTCAAGACAGTTGGGCACTTTCTCTTGTGTTTAGAAAAGAAGCAAGAGAGTTTTACATAATGCCTTTGGAGCAGTCTTCGTTTTTATATTGCCTGAGATATTTAAAGGTGCTTTGCTATAAATCTGAAGACTTACAAACATTGTTTTACAGTCTGGCCCACTAAGAATAATGACCTCTCCTGTTTCTTGTTTTTCTGGGTGATTAAGGGTTTCCTGGCTGGCCCTAGGCCATCTGCCCTGACTTTTTCCCTCCAAGGATTTAGAATGGTATTGTCAAAAAAACAATCTCTTACTCTGTGCTATTTTTTTCTAGCATTAGAAGATAGAAAGTATTTGCCATGTGTGCTCCTCTCCTGCATGAAAAATCTTCCTAGTGATGCTTCTTGCTGATGGTACAAGCAGCTCCATCATTTGTGGCCCTTTAACTAAATTAAGTGTAAATTATTTCAAGGAGGACAACATTTTTCTCCTTGTTCCCGTGAGGAGAGATTGACGAATACAACATGCCCCTCCACCCGTAGACTTTGCACAGGGGGAAGAAATCAAGGAGGGAGAAGAAGTGAGCTCTGACCTGAGGCCAGTACACACCTTTCCACAGGGGTTTTCAGCATGTGGGTGATTTTTAACCAAGCTGACATAAATCACTGTATGTGGAGCACTGGCGTTCAGATTACTGTGCCGGGAGATGCCTGGATAGTGTTATGCTTCCCTCATTAGGAGGCATGGGAGTTAAGTTGAGGAGTTGAACTTTTAGCTGTATCAACAGTGTGCAAACAAAAGAAGGCTATGACAGTCACTGGATCCTTCCTTACTGACTGCCCTGTGAAGTGTTCTGAACCCTCATCCTCAGAGATAATTTAGTTACAAATTGAACTAAACAAAATCGAGAAGCATTTGGTCCAAGAATGTTGTGGTTGAAATCCTTTGGGTGTTATTTATGTCTCATTCTTTCTCAGCTGGGACATTATTCTGCAGTTCCTCATGTTCTCACATGCCATTTAAACTGAGTTCATAATGTGCAGTAAAAATTGTAGTATTCAGAGACATCTTCTTTAAGCCAAATTATATATTATTTGTTGCCACAAGGGATTTTTAAAAATGGAAATTAAGTGTGAAATTTGGGTGTCAAAACATAATATTTGGTGTAGTGGTTAAAAAGCACAATCTTCCCCAAACTAAAAACAAACAAATGTTAAACATAATAGATTCATACAACAAAGAAGAAAAAGAAAAAAAATCCATGGTAAATACAACTAGCTTCAAGTTATAGTGAGATTGTGGGCTATTAAAGAGGTGATAGTATTAGCAATGGTTGATGGTCTAGGATGGACATTTACAAGTCCTTTAAAAATATTTTATTTTTAATTATGTGTGTGTTTGTGTATTACTTAAACACATGTGAATGTGTGTGCCAATATATGCCAGCAAGGGACAGCAGTGGATACCCAGTGTTTATGAGTCACCAACAAGGCTGGTAAGAACCACCCGTTAGCCCTCTACAGAACCTGTGCATGCTCTTAACTACTAGTTGTATCTCTAGAACCCTCTCCTCCCATTTTCAGATTCATTGCAAGGGCTCACACAGATGTGCAAAGGCAGCAAGATAACATTGTTTGGAAGGAAGCCATAGTAGAGCTTAGAGATAGATACCATGTCAAGATTGGCAGCAAGCCACATGACTGAGAGTACTCAAGGGTCCCAGGTTACAGCCTGAATTCTCTTTTTATGGGGTATAAAAGAAGGAGATGCTTGCTGCTAAGGGATGGAGCTCTGGTGGCTCTCTATTTAGATTGATACATTACATCATGTGTTCATTTTTCCTACTGTGAATGTGTCTTCTCATAATGACTCTGTTTTTAATCCTATTTCTGGCATATTCTGGAGTATAGGATCTTAAATAGGGAAGAGTCCCAAAATTTCAATTGAAGAATGTAGTTTGCTGTAGTGTATTGTATACAAAACCAGTGTGGGCCTTTGTTCTGCCTGCTGAATAAACTGGAAATATGCTGGAATAGGAACTGTCTAAATTTGATTGTTGTTAGGGGAGGAGAAATCTCCTCTATGGTTGAGAGAGGGATGTTAGTCAATGCAAGCAAGTGCTCTGAGGTTACTAGGTGTATTGTTCTGAGCTTATGTGTTTGTATGTGAATGTATGTGTGTGTTTGTGTGATTTTTCTATACTATTACTGTGTAGATAATACGATTAGGACAACGTATAAAAGATTTTGTTCATCATAGCTCACAGTTACAGAGGGTTAGCATCAATTCTCATCTTGCTGGGAAACTCAGCATTTGAGAGGCAGGCATAATGCTGGAGCAGTAGTTGAGAGCTTACATCTAAATCAATGATGAGGCAGAGAATACTACCAACTGGAAACAGTCAGGGCTTTTGAAACCCTCAAAGCCCACCCTCAGTAACACACCTTCTCCAACAATGCTACACCTCCTAATCCTTCCCAAACAGTTCCATTAAGTGCAGATCACAAATTCAAATATGTGAGCCCATGGGAGACATTGTCATTCAAGAAACCACAGTGCGCGCGCGCGCGTTTGTGTGTGTGTGTGTGTGGTGTGTGTGTGTGTTTGTGTGTGTGTGTGTGTGTGTGTGCAGGTGGAGAAGTAAGGGTGCCAATTACATTATTAGAGAGTTGTGTATATATAACCTAAGTCAAATATAATCTAGATTGCTAAGCTGTTCCCTGTGATTGCCTGCCTCAGGGCCTAAGAAGGAGTTTTTAAGTCAATTGACATATGGCGTGTTGTCTCACTTCCTAGAGAAAAGGTGAAAGGTTATGTCTTACCATGATGCTGTGCCTAAAGGCCATAGAACCACTGGTTATACACATGGACCGACCACTGAAATGATAAAGTGAGACTTGTATTTCTGTAAATTGGGGGTATTATGTAATTTTTGCAGTGAGGGAATGCTGATTAAGAAAGTATGAAAAAAAATCAGAAAACACTGCAGCTGGTCACCTGTAAGGGCAGAGTACGAATTCTAGGAGCAGGAGGACAGCACTCTGAGAGTGCCTTGTAAGAGTTTTGATATTTAGAAATACATTGATTTTCTACATATTAAAAAAAAAAACAGAATATCAACAAGGTAGCAAAGTAAAACAGATAAAATACCAACAGTATTTCAATTAACTCATTGAATTTTTGATACATTATGTAACCACACCAAAAAAGTAAAAGAACTAACCCAATTAATTTGATCACAATATTTTTTTTTTAATATATTGAATTCCTCTGGTAGATTTCTTTCTTTTCCTAGTTGTATAAGTGTAGGAATTCTGAAACTGTTTTTGTTGCAGGGTTTTGGTAATGTGCTGACTGTGTTGTAAGTCAGGGTTCTCTTTGAAAAGCAAGAAACAAACCAGGAAATGAGTCATCCAAAAAGACCCTTGGCCCTGAGTTGGAATTGGCGGTGTCAGAATGAACTCTGCTGGAGTAAAGTATGCCATGGTTCATAAAAGTTGATTTGTTTTCATATTAAAAGACAGTAAAGAGACTTCACATACAAATGTGAAGGGTGTTGATAGAATAATTGTTGTAGCTGGCAGATAGACCATAGATTAAATATAACTGGGGAAAGCTTGTATCATGGTTATACTTACTGAGTCCGATTGACAAACTATGGTTGTATAGGCCAACACATTTGTTCTTAGGAAATGTATGAAGAGAAATTAAAAGCAATACATTTTTTTCAGATAGTATGTGATAAAACACATTTTCCAAAACATTAAGAAAATTAAGTGAAAGCTACAGAATAGGTTCCTGCACTAGCCTTTGACCCTCACCTTCCCCTTCAAACATAAACTCAGAATAACAAGTTAAAGTCAAATCATGTATCATATTCTGAGTTGCTACCAGTTTCTTATGTATGAGGGAAAATAGTTCTTGTGTGTTGTTATATTGCTGTATAATTCTCCCAGGGTTTTCAACCTTTACTTTTTTGTGTGTGACTTTAATGATTATTTTGAATGCACATGATAGGTTATTAAAGCCTGTCTTCTTTTTGGTTACATTTACAAAAATATATCTTGATTAATTTGGTGTACACATAAAGTATGTACTTATAAACTATACTTGTCTCTTTGTTGACTTTAAACATATTCTTATCATGCATATTTCCCCAAAATTGGAATAAGAGCTTATTCCATTGCAAGTATATAACATGACTTTAGGTTGAGACACCAATTATAGCAATTTTAGTGAAAATTGAGGACAAATTTGACCTATGTGGTCGTTTCTAAGTATTATTACTTCCCGATCATGAACATGTAGGTAATTCATGATTAGAACTTCTTTTAAAATGCTGTCATCATGAATAGATGCCAGGAGGTATCACAGGCAATAATGTATCTTTAATAAATATTATGCAATGTGTCATATAGCAACATATCTCAAAGAACATTTGCAGGCTATTTAATAACATTGGATTTAACTTTGTCTGTGAATACATCATTGTATATTGAGCTTATAATTGTGTTCTCAAAGTTTATAAAATAAATTTTACATATGTTTAAGGCTGAAAGGCTCCTTTTCTGTCTATACTCCAGAAGAAAACCATAATTTTATTTTTACCAAGCAACATGGTTTGAAAAATACCCAACTAAAAACAAAAGACAGAATTATACAATGCCTGTCTCCCAGAACAGTTGACTGAGAGGCATAGACACACAAGACTGTGTTAAGAATGCTAACCTGGACACACCAATAAAGGCTCAGAGTAGGAAGTATGAAGATTAGCTAGGCCCAGACTGTCTGATTGTACCGGACAAGCACAAGACAATGCAGAATGCAGTGTGGAGGAGATAAAGACTGCCTCCTCCCCAGAATGTGCACAGATTGATGCCAGATTCTAGTGAGCAGAAACAGAGACAGATAACAGAATGTAAATGTTGCACAGTTTGTATTGAAGGACAAGACTTAAGTATGAATACTTATAATTTCCCCCGACACTGTTATTCATTGTCAGTCAAAGCAATATTAGAAAGCTGAGTATGAAAAGTAACAAAGTCAGCACAAACCCTTTAGTTGTAGAAATGTCCTACGTAGTGACACATGAGTAATATCAATGCTTATACTGGGTACAGTGGGCTTTGTAAAACAGTGTTCTTCTGCTCCTTGAAATCTAATCCAGGACGTGTGTGTGCTCAATTGTCTCCCTCCACATACTACTTATTGTTCTCTAAGGAAGGTATTTTAACATTTGCATGCATTGAAAAATTTAGCCACTCTTTGGCATTGCTTTCAAATAAGCTATTTTCAGCATTACATGTTTCATGAGGAACATTACATGTTTCATGTTTCAAGAGAAACATGGAAGTCTGAGTTTGATGGAGGGTTACCAGGAAACTACCATGGCTCTTTTCAGTCACATGATTTAAAAGACAGAAACAGCATTGTATGGTTAGAATCCCTCATATTACATGAACGTGTCTTTGCCTGTTTGATTTGAGGATACCCTCACCCCCACCCAAAATGGCTACTTGGACACACTGTGCCGTCAGCATATGAGAGTATACTCTGTTTTCTCTCTGATGCTGTTACTTAGTGTCAATCAATTTGATGTTAGAAAGCTAAGCATGAAATGTAAAAATAGTTTAAGAATAGAAACAAGTTAATTCTACTTTTTAATTGCACTCTATGTAATGCCTTCCCAACACATACCTTAGCTTTCTTTCCAATTCTTTGTCATTGTCATTTGTTTTTTTGAGACAGAGTGTTATGCATTTCAGGTCTTACTTCCAACTGTCTATGTAGCCCAGGATGACCTTTAGCTGCTTGTCCTCTTATTTTCTCATTCCACATGCTGTTGGGACTTCAGGCTTGAGCCATGACTGTTTTCTGCAGCATTGGGCATCAAACTCAGGGATTCTTGCATCCTAGGAAAACACTTTATCAGATGAACTATATCCCCAGGCCGCCATCTCTGCTTTTTAAAAAGTTACTAACTCTTGCCAGAACATCTGAACTGATGCTGGTTTCTAGGAACAGGGATAAGTAAGGAAGGGAAAGGAGATTTACTTTACTGGGCGCAGAACACATTATGTTGATATTTGATTTACTGTATGGATCTCTGTGTGGTTGAAATTATTACCTCTGTTTTATAGATGAGAAAACCAAGACTCAGAAAAATTAAGTGAAACATATAAAGCGTATGTATCAAGCCAAGATTCCGCTGAGAAAGAGTCTGAGCACAGACTGTGTGCCCAGACCTGCCCCTTTCCCAACACCCTTAGATCTGAATTAATCTTAACAGCATTCTCATGTTTAATACTTGACTTCTTCATGATTTTCTAAGAGGTTCAATGTCTAAATAAAAAGGTTGTGGAGCCAGTGCAGTCTGTGTGTGGCTGGGTGGCTTTTGAATGTATTTTGAAGCCAATATTAAATGTTGATTCCTAAAAAGGGGCTATTTATTGAATCACCGCATGCAGTCACACCTTGCGTTTTCTTTGGTGGTCTTTCTTGTAAGTAATGACAAAGTAAGACATAGTTTATTTTATGAGAACTGAGAAAGTCACAGCACAGGGTGGTCTTAAATTTCACAAAGCTTTTGTTAACATAGGTTTTTTCCAATCCTCAAAGTCACACTTGTATGCATAAACAGAAGTTTTAAGAGTCATATGTTTTCAATGGGCACAGACTCCTCAGTATGTAGTCCTTCATCTTTGCCACTCAGTCATGGTAGCTGATGGGATGAAACTCATTGAATGAACTACAGTTGCTCTCTGTCGATGGCCTCAGATTTAACTTTATGGAGTTTAAAAGTTACTAATAGCTGTATTATGGAATTTAACATGCTTGCTGCCTTATGATTAATTTTTCACTTCAAACACATGAGAATTTACTTTCTTGCATTCCAATATGTATTTCCCTAGGCATGACTGTCTGAAAGGAATTAAACTCAACTAATATTTTTTCTTTCTATTTGGCTTGAAACATTCCCATGGCTTTGTGAAATAGGGGCTCAGATTATATTTACAGCCCTAAGAAAAATCCACTTAAACGCATGTTAAATCACAGAGTCAGATAATTATAGTATGTACATACTAACTTTGTTATATTTGGATTTGTTTAAATAGTTTAAACAATTATTAGTTTAAATACATTTTAAATTTAGGCATGATCTATGGGCTAGCTCCTATTTCTATTTGTTTTTCATTAAGTATTGAATTAATAAGAATTAAGATGGTAGACAAAAAATGCTTCTACAAAAATGTTTTAGCCTTGATTTGAATTATTTACAATTATGGCATTTACTTTCAATTATTTACAAATACAAAAATTAATAACACTAAGATATTTATATTCTTATCTGTGTGTAGAGTTCAATCAAGAGTGAGTTACCATGTGGTTATAAACATGGAAGTAGTTATGTGTAACATCTTGTTAGTTGTGCTAGTTGTGAACTGGCACTGTGTGCAATTTGCAGTAAAAAGTAGTGAGAACTTGAAACAATACATAAATAACAGGTGCCAGCAGCTACTGCTCTAAGACACAAGGGAGATTCTATGGCAGTCTCCTTCCTCCAGGTCTGAAATTCTGGACTCTTTTCAGAGAAAGATTGACTGACTGACTGACTGACTGACTGACTGACTGAATGAATGAATAGCAGAAAAATCCCACTTCATGCTGGTGGATTTTCTAGACACCCACTCTCTGGAATGCTGAGGAAAGTTGTACATAGGAAGCCCCTTCTCCGAGATACTCAGCCACCTGAGAAAGGTACGAGGGTAGGCTGCTGACCACTGTGCTCTGGAGGAGCCCATTTGCAATTCTTTCTGTAATCTAGCAATCAGAGTTGCAATTTGTAGACTAGGTGTATGGCAGGAGCAATGGGTAGATGGGGTGTCAAGGTGCCCAGTGGCTGGGATTACTGCTCAAAGTCGTAAGAGTCCTTAGCCTTGCAACAGCATGGTAGAAGCAAGACCTAGTGAATGTTATCTTGTGTCAGTAACTTCAGAGTGAAGAGAATATTAAATAAAATTAAATAAAATGATTAAGCAAATAATCAAATGTGTTGAAGAAAATTGGAGCTAAGTTTGTTTCATGCTTGAGATATTATTTACAAATATAAAGAGGAAGGATGAAATGAACCTCCATGATGTTAGATGGAAATAGAAAGTTGACATCATTTCTTTCAAAGGGAAGTGTATGTGTGTATCTTATGGGAGAATGGTGTGTCTGCACACCTCCTGTTCTTACCTCTGTCTGAAAAAGGAACTAGAAATGGCGCCCGAGTGAATGAGCATACCCACCATGAAGATGCTGATCTTCAAATACTATTCTCTGCCAAAAATGGAGGGAATTGAGTCCAGAAATTAAGTCCATAAGTATATGGTGAACTCTTTTTGTTTTTAACAAAAATGCCAACACTATTGAATTAGGAAACAAACGGTCCTTTCAATAGCCAGTGATGTGACAACTAAATGCCTGCAGCAAATTAATGAAATAATAATCATATCATGTATATAATCAAATATTCAAATGTAAGAATGTGTAACTTTTAAACAGTAAAAGAGAGAGACAGAGACAGAGAGGGAGAGAGAGAGAGAGAGAGAGAGAGAGAGAGAGAGAGAGAGAGAGAGAGAGATTTGGAAACCAGGCAGGAAAATACTCCTTTTCCTGCTTTACCCTCTACCACGAGAACCATAGCACTAGGGCAAAGAAAAAACACGGTGTCCAGATCCACTTTCATAGAACAGGCCGAAAGCATGGAGTGAGCAAAGACGCATTACATCAGTAACCAGCACGACATCAGATTTAAATATTATATTTTAATATTGGTTATAGTCTTGTAAATATTATTTTTGATATGGACATTATTACACGATACCATGGACCTGCCTGGAGGGGTTTTATTTTTTTAAAAATCAATATTCGTGCCAGATCAATTTAATATGATCTTCACGTAGGTGAAGTGGTGCACATTTCTGGCTCAGCCCTTCTAATAGCTGCAACTTTAGGCAAGGTGTATCATCACCCATGACCTAGACATCATTTTCTTCATTCAGAAAACAGGGTAGAAGAGAGTCCGTCTGGTGAGGGAGTTAAATGGAAATAGTATGTACGCAGCTGGCACAGGGTAAGTCCTCAACAAATACTTAATTACCATTTATTAAGGCTTCAGCAAATTGAGATTCTTTAGAATTTTTCATTGTTTTCTGGCGTGTGTGTGTGTGTGAGTGTGTGTGTGTTTATGGGTATTTGTGTATGTAGAGTTCAGAGGTCAAGTTCAGGTGTCTTTCTCAATCATCTCTGTTCCTCTTTTCTTTCCTTTTTTCTTTTTCTTCTTTTTCTCTTTCTTTCTTCCTCTCTCTCTCTTTCTTTCTTCCTTTTCCCTTCCTTCCTTCCTTCCTTCCTTCCTTTCTTTCTTTTTTTTTTTTTTTTTTTTTTTGAGATGAGGGTCTCATTATGTAGACCTGGATTGTCTTGAACTTACTAAACAGGACTGGCTGGTTTCAAAAATCAGAGATTCATTTCCCTCTGCCTCTCAAGTATTGGGGTTAAAAGTATGTGCTGCCATGCTTGGTTTGAAAACCTTAGTTTGAGGTGTCGTTTCTCAATCAGCCTAAAGCTCATCAGTTGGCTAGGATGGTTTGCTAGCAACGTCAAGTCCTTTTCCCCAGCACTGTATTTACAATGTGTGCCACAGCACCTGGATCTTTATGTGGGTGGGAGAGATTAAAAGTCATGTCCTCAGGCTTGCGTGACAACACTTCACTGCCATCTCCTCAGCTCCAGATTTAAAACAAATTAAATAATCTGATAACAGCATATTTTCTTATGGGTAAAAAATCTTGTAGGAGCACAGGGTTTAGAACTCTTGAGATCATTTTCTATTGATTAGTCTATGCACGTAATTCTGCATGGTAACCATAAAGAGTGTTAGAGAGGGCAGGTTTTGGTTGTCAGTTGATGTTACATGTTTTGGATTTCTTTTTGTGTCTTCTTGTGTGTTTATATGTGTACACAGGTCTATAGGTATATTTGTGTTCAGGTGGAAGCCAGAAGTCAAGCTCAGGGGTTGTTACTTAGCACATGTTTTCTGAGACAGGCTCTCTCATCAAGCATGGAGTTCACAATTAGGCTAGACTAGCTGGCCAGTGAGACTAAGGATCCCCTTGTCTCTTCCTCCGCAGTGTTGAGAGTATAAACACATGTCACCAAGCAGTTCACTTTTTCATTCTTTCCTTCCCTCCCTTTTTCCCTTCCCTTCCTTCATTCTTCCCTTCCCCTTCCTTCCTTCCTTCCTTCCTTCCTTCCTTCCTTCCTTCCTTCCTTCCTTCCTTCCTTCTTTCTTTCTTCTTTCTTTCTTTCTTTCTTTCTTTTTGTGCACGTGTTGTCTTAGTATTGAATTCAGATCTGCATACCTGCAAGGCAAGATGTATATGAGCTGCGCAATCAACCAGGCTTTTTTTCTTAACTCCAATATTAGTTAATAAAACACTGGTGCAAATATATTATGAATAAGTGCAACTTTTAGGTAAGTTCAGAATGTGGCCACATTGCTAGCTGATTTTCTAAGTATTTATAAATGTCACATGGAAAAAATTTAAATGTAATTTATAGAAAAATATCCATCCCTTTTGTTCAGTGGAACAACTATGTCATCCCAAGTTATAGTGGTTTTTAAAAAACAAATAATGATGTGCTAGACTTGAGTTTTCAGAGCAGATTAGCTCAATAGTCAATATATGACATGTTAAAATTGGACATAACATTTGGCCAAGTTTTCTGACTCACTCACAAAAACTGGATATAAAAATGGATTGTCTTCAAGATAGTTTTAGTGCAGTGTCCAAAAGAAACATTCCTGTAACTTCATAAAAAATATCATTGTTATTTACTGCAGATATTTTGAGAAGGTGACAAAAAGAAAATTGCATAGTATTATACACAGCGTTTCTAAATGCCCACTCAAGAGTAATTCATGTATTCTAACAGCTCCTTTCTCATGTAAGTCGATCACTCTCTCTCTTCATGTATTTCACTTTGGTCACAAAAATACCACTTAGCCACCCCTTTGCTCCATTCTGCAGCTGCAGGAGAAAAGGACACATTCGGGAGCATCAAGTTTAAGGTGATTTTCAAGATCAGGTGCTTTCTTGAAAGCATGGCTCTGAGGGATTATCTAGGTAAGGTTAAGAGAGTGGGGAGATTCACCTTGAATGTGAGCAAGACCATTCCGTGGGCTGGGCTCCTAGACTGTTAGAAGGAAAAAGCCAGCTGAACCTGGGTATTTATTGCTCTCTGCTTCCTGGCCACAGAAGTAATACAACTGGCTATTTCACATTACTGCTGCCATGACCTTCTTACCACAATACCACAGACAGCACCACTGAACTGCAAGCCAAAATAAACCTGTCTTGCTTTATTTGCATTTGTCAAGTATCTTGTCACTGAAACATATAAATAAGACAGTTTGTGACATATGTTTTCCTCTAGTCCCATGTAGTAACTCAACTGAAAGCCATGAGTCATTCGGATTATCTTTTATTCTTATTACTGACAGAAATAAAATAATTCAAAAGAAATTACATAAATTCTTCCATGGAATAAAGCATATAGGATACTGTAAAAAATCATTAGTTTAAATTATTTATTTAGGTATCTCTGAATCTGAATTAAAAATACCAATGAGAGTGGAGAATTTGTCCTGGCAGCCTGCTTTATAATACATGGACCGGACAGTGAAGTAATAAAAATAAAATATGAAGTAGGGTTTAGCCATAACTGCTCTCCACCAGTGTCCTAATCCTGGAAGCACACTGACATCTATGGAAGAACTCATGGACGGGGGGGGGGGGGGGGATAAAGTGAACAATCTGTTTGGGGAGCAATCCCAGGGAAATGACTCATATGAAGAAACCCTTAAAGAACACTGGGAATGCAAATTAGCTTTTTGCCTCATCAGTGATTTTTGGATTTCCCGAAGTGTGGCCAGTGTCTTTAACAATAATCACCAATATAATTCTGTGCCAGCAGCTGTGCTGTTACATAGCACCAGGATTTGCTGTATCTTCAAAGATCCAATGTAGCTCGTCATCTTTCAGTGCTGTAGTTACCACTAACTTCCTGGTTTTCTGTCTCCTTAGCCAGTTGATTTTCATGACTTACAATGTTTTCTAAAAAATCTTCATTATTCAATTTTCATACAAACTCCCATACTATTATGTCCATCACCATTAACTGATGGAAATCTGCCTCCCACCACATTTCTCCTAATAGTTCTCTTTCCAGACTTTACTTCACCTATGAATGATGAAGTGTCCATTGATCACATAGCAGCCTTGTAACAGGTGAGTGTTTACTTCTGGCAGTCCTGGACATCTGTGCTTTTCCCACTGACTATTTTCCATCATACATGTGTTCTCATACCAGACTGGAAAACTAGGAGAGTGTGTGGAAGGGAGCCATCATGTTAACCATGAAACACCTTATGCACGTGGAGTGCCCTACCAGAATCTTAAATTGAAATTATGTGAAGCAATAGATTTCTACACTTTTAGATACACATTTATTAAACCATCCTTGAAAGAGATATATCATGATCTGTGCTTTCAAATATGTCTGCCAAAGAAATGTGATCTTTCTGGACAGCAGTGGCACATACCTTTAGTCCTAGCACTTTGGAAGCAGAAGTAACTATTTCTCCAAACTTGAGGCCAGCCTGATACACAGAGTCAGAAAGCCAAGGCTACACAGAAAAACCTTGTCTTAAAAATAAAACAACAACAACAACAACAACAAAACATAACAAAACAAAACAAAATAATAAAAGAAGGAAAGAAAAAAAGAAACTTGATCTTTTTGTGTCCCATGTCTTCCAGAATGCCAAATAAGCCTAATTTAATTGCTTTGTTGGCTGCACAGCTCAAAACTTGAGGCCTGTGTGGTTTTGGCCACTTGAACATTTGTGTTCTCTCCTAGTTGGCTATTTTTACCAAGATAATTTCCTCCAATTATTTTCACTTTGGTCTATATATTATTTTAACCTTTAAGCTGTGCCTTTGGAGCTAGAGAGATGGCTCAGTCATTCCGAGCACTTGTTGCTCCCACATCGGTTGGCTTATAAACACCTGTAACCACAGCTGCAGGGGATCTGATGCCCTCTTGTGGATCTTCGTGCATCTGCATTCGTATGGTACATAACATACATGTGGGCACACACATACACATTAAAAAAGTAAATCTTGAAAAACAAAGACTTAAACATGTTATTTTAGTCTAGGGAGATAACATATACACACGGCTATAGTCTCCAAATGCTGGCTGCCTTTCCAGTTTACCTCATTCTCTGTAAGGTTATATCTTTCTTTAATTTAAAACAATGTGTGCCCCCATGAAAAAGATTATTTCTATACTTGCAGTATGCCAGCTGTAGTTTTAGTCATTTGTTTTCACAGGACCCTTACTTTTCTCCCTAAGTACAATTTACATTCAGAGACACATCTTTTCTGTGTACACCCTTACATTCACACCTTTACAATGTATATCGTTACTATATTACTATTCTACTCAAGGTTTGCAAAAGCTAAAATGCCTACCAGATTTACCTTAAGGCTCTCCCATGTTTTTTCCAATGGAGAATTTGGTGGAATCACACAGTAGAGAAATCAATAAGTTGGCTTTTTTCTCTCAGTGTTTACATAAAAGTTTTATTTCATCGTGAACTACATACTTCAGTCAAACAACATTTGATGCAATGTGAGTACAGAACTGGTATGAGAAAACCTTCGTAGGATTCTTCTCAATACAGCATGCTTTCTCAAGTACATTATTTGATAATATACTTATGAGGGCTGGACTGATAGCTCAGTGGTTAAGAATGTCTACTGTATGGTATTCATTCACTGATTATTGGATTTTAACCCAGAAGCTTGAAATACCCAAGATTCAACTCACAGACCACATAAAGCTCAAGAAGAATTAAGACAAAGTGTGTGTGTGGGGCTTTGGTCCTTCTTAGAAGGAGTAACAAAATACTCAAGGGAGCAAATATGGATACAAAGTGCAGGACAGAAACTGAAGGAGGGGCCGTCTGCAGACCATTCCAACCTGGGTATCCATTCCATGTGCAGTCACCAAAGGTAGATGCTGATGGGGATGTCAGGAAGTGCATGCTGACAGGAGCCTGACATAGCTGTTTCCTTAGAGGTCTGGCAGAGTCTGACATATTCAGAGGCAGATGCTCACAGCCAACCATTAAACTGATCATGGGGTTCCCAATGGAGGAGTTAGAGTGAAGACTGAAGGAGTTGAAAGGGTTTGGGACCCCATGAGGAGAGCAGCAATACCAACCAACCATAGCCCCCAGGGTCTAAACCACCAGCCTGGGAGCACTTAGGGATGGACCCATGGCTCCAGCTATATATGCAAGGGAGAAGAGATCCTTGGTCCCATGAAGACTGGACGCCGTGTGTGAGGGAATTTGAGGGTGGAGGGTGGGGAGGTGAGGTGGGGGGGTAGGTGGGGGCACACCCTCATAGAATCAGGAAGAGGGGGGATGGGATAGGGGGTTCCTGGGAGGGAGGGGGGAATGGGGTAAGGGGAGAACATTTGAAATGTAAATAAAATATCCAATAAAAAAAAGAATGTCTACTGCTCCAATAGGGGACCCCACTTTAGTTCCTAACATTCACATCAGGTGGGTTGCAAGTATCTGTAATTCTAGCTCCAGAGGGATTAAACACCTCTGACTTTCATGGGCACCTGCACTCACATATAAATACTCCTACAGAGATGTACATGAGTACACATAATTGAACTTAGGAAAATAAATTTGCAGAACCCAATGCTTATACAATCAGTTTGTTTCCATAGTAACAACTAGTAGATAACTTCAATTTATCTCTCAAAGGTCTTCCAGAAGAGGTCTTCAAGGATTCCACACAAATAATTATGACCCACTTAAATATAAACATATGGAAGTCTAAGTAATACACTGATCTAGTAAATATTCCCTACAGAAAATAAATCATTACGCATGCAACTCTATTGTAGATAGTTTTGTCTTTTTCATTGTGGACTATAATCCGTTCCATCAGCATCATTCCTCTGGTTGTTATTCATTGGATGTACCAGACTCAGTAGAACTTGTTGGATTATGTAAAAGTGGTTTATAAAATCGGCATAGTGTCATAGCTGAGACTACTGGCTTTACACAATAACTCAAAGCCAGAGATATCACTCCTTCTGTCAGCAATTTCCTGTCTTCTGAAATTGAATGTAAACTCTCAAGTGATGTCCTTGTTAGAAAATTATCAACACATATTATAGAGAATTACCTGAAACTTGTTAAGCTTCTCAGAGATGCTCAGTGTAGATGAAGGTGATAGATGAAACTGTACTATAAACCATCACGAACTAGTAAGGTTAAGACTGGAGTGAACATCCCAGAACAGTGTCTGCTACATTTGCTTGTTCTATATGATTACAGATAGCTGGTTGATTAGGATGGATCAAATCTTAAATTTAATAAGTCTGAAAAGATCTAATTGTGTTATCTAAATTGAATTTCTGTGGTCATATTTGTGAAACTGAATTTTGTAGAGAGTTTGGGGTAAAAGTCTCTTGGTTAGATATCAAGGCTTATTTATGGGGTCTCAAAAAGAAAGTCTCAGAATAATATAAATATTACTGTGATTTGTAAAATACTTAAATTAATTGACATCTTAAAATGTATTTACACTGCAACTTGAGGAAGCTACTTGTGGCTAGATTTGGGCTAACTCTTCATATTTTTTCTTTCTTATCTCCACTTCTCTCTTCTCTCTCTCTCCTTCCCCCTCCCTCCCTCCCTCCCCCCTCCTCCTCCCTCCCTCCCTCCCTCCCTCCTTCTTTCTTTCTTTCTTTCTCTCTTTATAAATATCTGTATGTGTAATTATACTTTTAGCCACTTGCTGTCAATTAGTGCATCCACATTTAAATAAGATAGAAACTAATCTTTTAAAAATGAATAGATCTCCATCATTGATTTAAAGTTGGGGCTAGAAATGAGAATAGGAGCTAATACATGTTGAGTATACGTGTGTACTGTAACATACACTGTCCATTTTCAATGAGAAACAGGACAAAATTCAGAGCCTTCAAGCAACAAAAGCTTATGTTCAATAGTGTTAGAAATGATTTCAGGGAAAGGAGTCTACAACATTTTTCGATGTTGAGTTATTATTTTATTTTTCTTAGAAAACCCTAACACACACTAGCCTCATGGATTTAGAAGTCCTGTCATAAGAAACGTACTACCTCTGTTTATTCTGGTGCATCCCATAGTGATTTGTGTTTGTGAATGCTTTTCTCTTTATGATGGTGAATCATACCTCATGGGGCCCTAGTACTCAAAGGAACACTTTTCAGAAACGTTGACATGCAATATGAGTAAACATAATGTGTTGCTCATAAGGGTAGACATATACCCAATGGCAGAACACACTGCCAGTGGTTAAGTGGAACAGGTGATATTGATATATGTTATATACTTTGAAGGTTTAGAGTTGAACCCATTGTCTGGAACACAGTAGGTACTTGTTAAATTATTTTGGAAGTGAACTCATTGTAATCTATAAACCTTCACTCTTTCCAGCCCCAGCGTTCAGCAGCCAATCTCCTGTGAGACTTCTTGATGCTTTAACATGGGATCAGAGAGGAAGCCAAGTTTATGATGACCACCTGTAACTAAAACTCTGCTTGGCATATTTTAACTTATTGGGTTACAGCAAGGAACTTCATTCATGGTTGTAAAACACTGCCTGGTGTGAAACCCTAGCATGCTGAAGCAGACCCTGTAGCCATTAACGTTTAGAGGATTGTTTTCTCAATGTTACATAACCTCTGTCCATGCTGAAGAACACATTAGTCTCCAGGGGCCACTGATCTCCCCGGACTGCACAAGTTTCTGGCACTCTTTGGCTGATGAGCTGTCTTTCTTAGAATTTGGTCCTTTTTAGAAGCTATGTTTGTGATTCCTATTTTCTTGGGAACTCAGATGCTCAAGTCCATTTAACGTTTTGTTATTTAAAATCTGTTACCTGTTTTCTTTTACATACATGATTTTTAATTAGATATACTTATTGCATATAGAGATGAATATCATGAAGATACATTCATACAATAATTTGAGCATGACATATCTCTTCTCATTCTCCTCATCCCTTCCACTCTTCCCCTTTATATACACAGAATCACTTTTACTTTCACATAATCATATATATTTCATGTAATCATATATATTTCATGATATTTGTTGATTTTGAGTATGACTTATTTTGTTTAATACAGAGAGTTCTAATTAATTCTGAATTTCTGTAAGCAATATAGTTTAGCTTTTCTTTATGACTGAATTAAGTCAGCTGTGTGTTTATGGTACATTTCTGTCTTCATTCATCTACTGATAGACACTTGCCTATGATGTATTTATTTATAATCCTTCAGGTAAATACTAGGGTGATATAGCTGAATCATATAAGACTCTACTTTTAGTTTTTTAAGGCACCTTCAATACTCAATTTAGAATGACTCTATTAATCTACATTCCTCCAGGCAGTGGATCAAGGTGCTGCCTGCCCTATATCCTCTCCAGTCTTTGTTGTTGCCTGTCTTTTGGATGATAGCTGTTCTGACTCAGGTTTGATGGATTCTTGAGTCTTACTTTAACTTGCATAGAAACTGGTGTCTAAGGGTGATAAATATTGTGCTTCATATGCTTATTGCAGTTCATCTTTTGAGACTTGTATGTTGATTAGGTTACTTATTGTTCTGAGCATTGACTTCGGGTATTGAGTTTTTTGAGTTCTCCAAACATCTTTGATGTTATTCTGTCAGATGTATGTCTAGAAAATATTTCTCTCATTCCGAGTACTTGCCCTCCATTTGCTAGTTTCCTTTGCTCTACAGAAGGTTTTGATTTTAAGTAATCTCATTTACTGATTCTTGGTTTAGTTTATGAGTGTTTTATAAAAGTCCTTTCTTGTTCCTGTATCTTGAAGCGTTTCCTGTATTTTGATCATATATTAAAGTCTTTGATCCATTTTAAATTAACTTTTGTATTGGGCATGATATGACAGTTTTATTCTTTTTTATATGGTTATCAAGTTTTCTCAACCCATTTCTTGAAGAAGCTTTTATCCAATGTATCTTTTGGAAACATTTTTCAAAAATTATGTGGCTCTAAGTCTGGAGATATTTCTGTATTGGTCCTAGGGGTTTTCTGGTGGAATCTACAGTCTTTTATTTATAGAATCTTACCATCTGAAGAAGAGATAATTTGGCTTCTTGCCTTTCTGTGATTCATTTTATTTTCTTCTTTTATCTTATTGTCCTACTGGGGCTTTAGGCATTATATTCAGTAAGAGTAGAGAGTGTTACTTTGTCTGATTTTTTCTCTTATTTATTGCATGTTGGTAATTCTGTTGTAGTTGCCTTACATACTGGGGTGTGCCTTTTCTGTTTCTAGATTCTTTAGTGGTTTTTTTTTTTTTGTTGTTGTTGTTTTAATGAAGAATTGTTTAGTCTTACCAAAAACATATGTTGATTTTATTATGTGATTTCTGTCCTTCAGCCTCCTTACGCAATATATTACATTTATTGGCTTGTAGTTTGTTGAACTATATTGTATACAAAATAAAGACAACTTGATGTCTATGAATCATATTTTTGAAGTGAGGAAGTCAGTATGTCATTATTGAGATGTTTTACACCTGTGCTCATCCAGGAGATTGGTTTATAATATATTTTTTTGCTGTGTTTTTATCTGGTTTTGGCACTAGTGTGATGGTAACTTTGTAAAATAAATTTAGTAGGATTCTTTTTCTTTCTAATTTATTGACTAGTTTTAGGTAAACTGATATTTATTAGTGATCTATGGGAAATATGCAGTGAATCTATCTGGTACTGGCTTTAATCTCATTGCTTTTGTAGTTCTGGTTAAATTGTTTGGAACTTCTTGATTTCATTTTTATAGGTGATATATGTATAGAAATGCATTCATTTTTATAGATTTTTGAATTTATTGGCATATAGGTCTTTCAGAATAAGATCTAAACCTTCTGAATTTTATTGTTATACATCATATTCTGTTTCCTTTCAGTTTTGATTTTACTAATTTGAATATCTATCTTTTCTTAGTATAGCTGAAAATTTATCGATCATATTTATTTGTTCAAAAAACAATTATTTATTTCATTGATTTTTTTTTTCATTTCTTGTTTATCAATTTGTTATTATTTTCATTGTGTATTTGTACCTAATAATTTTGGATTAGACTTCTTGTTTTACTAAAATCATAGAGTGAATCATTTAGTTATATATTTGAGATTTCTCTGGCTTTTAAAATATAGCTATTTATAGTTACAAATTTCTATTTTATTACCAGTTTCTTTATTTCTCTCAGATTCTGTAATTTTATGTTAACACAGTTCTAAGAATTTAAAAGTTTCCTGATTTCTCCAATGACCCATTCATTGTTTAGTGGTCTAATTTTTAATATCCAAAATTTTTCATATTTTCTGAAGCTTCTCTTGTATGTTAGTTCTAGTTTTGCTCTACTGTGTTTAGATAGGATACTAAAAATTATTTTTACTTTTCTTGAATTTTAAAATATACTTTGTGTCTTTAAATATGGGCTACTCAGAGATGTTCTATGCACTGCCGAGAAGAATATATATTCTGCAGTTTTTGGGTGGATTATTATATAGGCATTTCTCCAGTGCATTTGTAATACAGTAACATTTACCTCTGATGTTTCTTTGCTTATTTTTTAAGTGACTTGTCCACTGGTCATAGTGTCTATTGAAGTCGCCCTCTATTTTTATGTTGAGGCAAATTTATGACTTTATATAAAATAGTATTTATTTTATAAAATTGGATGCACTAATGTTTTATGTAATTTTTAGTATTGTTATATCTCCCTTGATGGATTGTTTCCATATCAATATCAAGAAACCTTATTTATCTCATCTAATTTTGTTTCAAAGAGTTTTTTGTTAGATATTATTTGAACTGTTCTCACTTTTTTCTAGTTCCATTATCTTAAAAGTTTTTCACTGTATTTTACCATAGCATACTATTACCTTTGCTAGTAATCTTTTACCTCAATGGTGCTGCTTTTGTTAATCACAGCCAATACTTTAGCTCTAGTTAATTAGCACACACAGGTTTTTTTTAACTCAAAACATCACACAGTCATTTACACAGTGTCTTTGCTTCCTTCTGAAATTTCACAAGCTAACCTTCCATTATCTGCATTTCTCTCAGTATTGTCATTCAAGTTCCTGTAAAAGCTTTACTGATTTCTGAGCACTCAATAGCTTTTACTGCTCCAAAACTTCAAAATTCTCCATCTTCTATATGGTCATCTTCATTATCTCATGCCTAGAACTATTCCTGTCTAGTTTTTCCCCACTGTGTGATAAGTATCACAAGCAAAATAAATGTGCAGAGAAAAGTGTTTATTTAGCTTTCATGTTATCATCCATCATCAGGAAGGAGAATCCAGGGCAGGAACTAATGGCAGGAACCTGGAGGCAGGAACTGGAGCAAACAGCTTGGAAGCATGCTGTAGTAGCTTTTCCCTAGGTTCAGGTTAAACTATATCTCTCATTAACATAGGCCTACCTACCTAGGGATGGTATGGAACACAGTGGACTGTGCCGTTCTACATCAATCAGAAATCAAGTAAATGCCCTCACATACATTCCCACGGGTCAATCTGATAGAGACAATTTTTTCAGCTGTGTCAAATTAATAACCAAGATTAACCACCATAGTTAGTGTTAAAATATTTTTATTTTCCTTTCATTGTACTTTGTCATCTTCAGATCATCACTACTGCACAAATACCTCAATACACTCTTGTATTTATATTGCTCTATTATAATTTTATTGTTGTTTCTGCATCCATCTGTTATGTTCTCTCTAAGAATTTTCTTATGTGCAATTCATATACCTTCTCTCAGTCATACTTTATTTCCCAGCTACTCTTTTCCATTTTATCCTCTATATAATTTTAGTATGATTTTCTTTTTCTTTTGTTTTTTTTTGAGACAGGGTTTCTTTGTGTAGCCCAGGCTGTAATGGAACTCACTCTGTAGACCAGGCTGGACTTGAACTCAGAAATCTGCCTGCCTTGCCTCCCAAGTGCTGGGATTAAAGGCGTGGCCACCACTGCCCTTAACATTAGTATAATTTTCAATAGCTTTAAACACCTTTAAGCCTCATTCACTCTGACAATATCCCAATAGTTCCTCCTTCCAATTTACTTTATCTCCTCTATTTTTTCTGTTTTTCTTCTAGTATTTTAAAAATCTTATTAATATTATTTTCTTTGCATGTATATACTTAGTAACTAATATCATAGTTAGTACTTTGTATATACTTATAATCCTACTCTACAAACCTTATTGGAGTTAAAGGTGTAATTATTTTTTAATTAATTAATTAATTAATTAATTCACTTTACATCTCAATATCATTTCTCCTCCTCCAAATCCCCTCCTCTTGCAGCTCCTTTCCGCATTCCTCCTTCTCTTCTCCTCTGAGAAGGAGGAGCCCTCAAATATCACCACCCTACCTCCACCCCAGCACATCAGTTACTACAGGACTGGGCATATTCTCTCTCACTGGGGCCAGACAAAGCAGCCCAGCCAGGGGTACTGGATCCTTAGGCAAGCAACAAATTCAGGGATATCCCTGCTCCAGTTGTTGGTGTACTGGCATGAAGACCAAGATGCACATCTGCTACATATGTGCAGGGGTCTAGGTCCAGTCTATGCGTGCTCTTAGATTGGTGATTCTGTCTCTAGGAGCCCCCAAGGGTCCAGGTTAGTTGATTCTGTTGTTCTCCCTGTGGAGTCCCCATCCTCTTGGCATCTCTCAATCCTTCGCTCAACTTTTCCACAAGACTCCCTGAGCTCCATCTAATTAATGTTTGGCTATGGGCATCTACATCTTTTTGGGTCAGTTGTTGGGTGGAGCCTCTCAGAGGACCCTCATACTAGGATCCTGTCTGTGAGCATAAACACAGTATCATTAATAGTGTTAGGGATTTGTTCTTGCCTATGGGATATGTCTCAATTTGGGCCAATCATTGGTTGGCAATTCCTTCCGGCTTTCCTCTATCTTTGTCCCTGCATGTCTTGTAGGCAGGACACATTTTAGGTTGAAAGTTTTATGGGTGGATTGTTTTCCTTATCTGTCTACTGGAAGTCCTGCCTGGCTACCAGAATGGGCAACTTCAGGATCCATATCCTCCACTGCTAGGAGTTTCAATTGGAGTCACCCCCATAGACACCCTGGGGCCTCTTCTCATCCCAGGTCTCATGTCCTAGAGATGCTTCGGTCCCTGGCTGATTTCTGTTCTTTCTCTCCTTCTCTCCCTACACCTGATCCCCCCCTTTCTCCTCCCAAACCCCTCTCCAGAAAAGGTAATTATATTTAATTGAACATTAATTATAGTGTTTTCTTAATAATCCTATCAATCAGTTTTATTTCATCAATCAGTGGTTGTTTCTTCATTAGTATTCTACTAATGAAGTAGTGTAGAAACATCTTGGGGACAAATAAAAATGAAAAATTTGTCAAAATCACAAGGAGTAGACTTGTAATGGTGAATCTTGGTTGTCAACTAGACACAACTAAGAACTGTGCTTTTAGAGTTATTAGAGTTTCTCATGTGATCTCTTCTCTCCTTATACCAGATTAAAAGGAGACGATATAAGACAAAGATGATTGGTAGCTTTCCAGGGTCTGCTTCACAAAATTTGTGGCTCTTGTCATGCAAAATTTCATTTTTGATGTCTTTTATTCTAGACATTTTCTTTTTCTCTTACTTATAGATCCAGAATTGGTAGAACTACTATCCATTTCTTCTGTCCATAAATGTCTACAACAATTTTTTAAATGCTTATAGATCTTTGAAATTACAGAGGTAGAGATGACCCCAAGTTGTCTCCTTGCCCAACAACAAAGCATAACTAAGCCAAAATCCATAGTTCTGCATGGGAACAAGTTTGTTCTAACTATACCCAGATGCCTGTGTTATACCAGAGAACAGTCTGGGAATGGCAGCTGATGCTCATCAATTCAGCATTTGGGAGAGTGAGATGGGAGGACTAAGAGTTGGCTACATAGTACTACTCTATCCGAATAAACAAACGAACACAAAAACCTATAAATATTTGCTATTATTTGAAAATGAAACCTCCACAGGCTCATGAATTGAAGCCTAGGTCCTCAGTCAATTGGCAGTGCTATTTTGGGAAGTTATAGACACTACATGTAGTGGGACCTAGAAGGAGAATGTAGGGCTATTCTGTCCCTGTTCCTTCCTTTCTTGTTCCCTATTTGCCAAGATGCAGACAGCTCCTCTGCCGTGTACTATTACTGTCATGATCTTCTCCAAAAGCACATGGAGGCTCTGAAACCACAGGACTTAATAAAAAATTATTTTTTTAAATTGCTCTTTCAGTAGTTCTGGTGGTAGAATACATCTCCATTCCTCACCTTCATTTTTTAACCTTCTCTACCTCTTTTAAAATCATCCATACCTCTGTAATTTCAAAGATTAAACAAATGTTTACTGTAGGACTTTATGGGCAATTTTATTTTTAAGCTTTTAAGCTGGCTTCATCCATTGAATTACTCACTGTTATGGACCTGTATAAAATTGTCTTTGAATTAATGAACTCATTGTCCTTTTTCTTACCTTATTAGAGCTGAAAGCAACATGTACTGCATTTAGATTCTTTTCCAACTTTATTTGTTATTGACTTCTGCATCTGTTTTTATAGGTTATCATTTTACTTTTTACTGTACTTTTAAAAAACTCATGTTGTTAGACAGGGTCTTCCTATGTAATCCAGTCCAGATCTCAAGCTCTCTGAGGTCCTCCTACCTCTTCAATTCAATGGCCTGGATTCACACTCATGGGCCTTGCTTCATTATTTCACTATTTTCAGAACTTGGATCCTTGGATTCTCTGGATAAGCTCTTTCCTCATGTGATTTCATACATTTCCAAGGTCATACATTTTTCTTTAGTGCCATGACTCCTTAGAGCTTCCAACTCATATCTTACTATCTACTGGAATATATTTCATCACTACTTCAGTTTAGGAAGTGTCAAAATAGAGTCTCATTTGGAGACTTACTTCTCCCATAGCATGTATGGAACTTTCCCCTTCCAGACCATTATTATTCAGTGAGTGTATAGGGCTTTCTTGAGGTTTATGAGCCCTGAAACATTACAGAACAATTTCTCTATTTGTCTGTATGAGATAAGTCAAAGAAGGGTCAAGCAAAATCTGAAACACCAACAGGTGTCACTCTTGCTGAGCAGTGACTGGGAAGGGTGCCAAAGATGACTGAAGAGATGCCTTTATTAGTCATCAGTGAGGAAAAGACCTCTTACATAACTTCTGGGCATAAGGGATAAACAGTGATTGCGTATACATAGTCCAAGACACTCATCGAGTGATGACTTCCACATGGCTCCTAAGTACTTAGGCAATGTTCTCCCTTTGGTCCTTTGCTGAGCCAATCCCACTTCTGTCCACTCAGGTCTCCATCTTTTGCCCCTTACCAGTAAACTACTTAATATTTTATTTTCTTCCTATTTCAGAATGATTGTTAATATATTTGCGGCTTTAATACTTTGAAGTATATTGATAGCATTGGTTTGAAAAGAGCATTTACAGAGAGAAATCTCTAAGCAGGTTAGAACTGCCTTGAATGTGGCTATATACACATAGGCCAGGGGCATGGATAGAATGAAAAAAAATGGGGTTGAGGATGTAGCTCATTTAGTAAAATGCTTAATGTACAAACAAACATGAGAACTTTTTCATTAACTTCATGTAAAATTGAACCCCATTGTATTCCTTAAGCTTGCAATACTCTTTTGAAATATTTGAATATTGTAAGATAATGTTTAAATATTATAAGATTTTACATTATAGACAAATGATTGGACCTACTTTCTGAGATATGGGAATTTAGAAGGAGTGGATAAATTCAATAGGAGAAAGACCAGGCTAGTGGCTGAAAGAGATATGCAGTAATATGTAGTGATGTAATATATATGGATGTAATATAATTTGAATTATATAAATTGAATGTAGTGTCCACTGGGATAAGAGAATGGAACACGACTGAGGAATATTTATAAGAGAGGTGCAATAAGAAGCCAAGATAGAACCTATGAAACAATGGAGATGGCAAGGAGGCTATTTTACTACACAACTGTGTGTACACCGCATTATTAATGCAGGAAGAAATTCAGGGTGAGGAGGCTGCGATGGAAGTGATAAATACTCTTAGACTATTTCCTAAGTTTGAGAATTTGTAGAAAAGTGAAAGGAGACATGTTCATCTGGGTGTTGGGTTATAGATCTAGAATCTGACGTATGATGATTTTGGTTATCAGAGGAGTTAGTTTCCAAAGCAGAGGTTAGAATCTGTGATTTCAAATTGTTTTAGCAGATGCTGGAGGTGTGATCAACAGAAAATATGGAGCTATGGGCAGAGGGCTGAATGGAAAGCCAGTCTTTCCAAAGGCTGTTGATTCAAATACTATAGGACAAAGAGCTCAGTTAAGAGTCAAAATGAATTGAATTCCCAAGCAGAAGGCAGTTTGGTGTTTTACAAAGTAATTTGGATGAAATAATAGGGATAGAAAGAAAATGTATTGAGGTGATTTTTTTTTTGAGTAAATGAGAGATACTTTATTTTCTAGTTAGCTGGGAAAACAAATGAAGGTGCCAATGAGTACACTTGGGATTGTCTATTTTTATTTTTGTAATTAGAAGAAAAGGAGGCAATGATTATAGAGGCACCTAAAAATCCCCATACAAATCAAGTAAAAAGCAATAAAAAGGGAAGAGGGCATAATAGATCGTGGGTTAAGTCTCAGTATGGACCAGGTGTGTAGAGTCTATGTCAAGCAAACCACTCTTCAAGCTTGCCTTTGTCTTTCTGGGATTGAGACATACATTTTATTACTTTTGGACAGAGTTTTATTTTTTCTATGAACTTTAAATGTGAATAATATGTGTATGTGCAAATGCATTGCATGTGTGTGTGTGTGTGTGTGCAACCACCCTTGTGAGCCCACACAAAGTTACATATTTCACATGGGAAATGTGAAAATAATCTTGTTTGGATATTTGTACAGCTTGACATTGCTCAGGGGTGATGAATAGGTGAGCCCTAACTAAACTCCAGTTCTCTTTACTGTCTTCTTACACAAACAATATCTGTCTATCATGAGCTGAATTGGATGGTTTACAAATACATTGCAACTTCTGCACTGCCTGCTGCTAAAGCTTCAATCACTCCAGATACAACATGTTTTTCTTTTTTAAAATAAGGCTTTTGACAGCAATTCCTTCCTCTGGGATTTGGTTTCTTTTATTTGACCGCTTAGCCTCATTTTAGGAGCAATTGAAAAACTCACCTAATTAAAATGTACAGATCATAAAGTTTTATTCAGTGTTAAGGCTAATTTTCCTGTACGGTATTTAATGCCAGAGATTACTTTTCCAGTGGGAGTGACGCCCAGAACACTCTCATTTCATTATTAATATGTTATCACCAGCTAAGAAATTTGACTGAGAATTCCAGACATCATCCTCAGTATGGACTGGAATGGTATTACAACAGATAGTGACTATTCTGTTCCTAATGACTAAGATGATTAAAAGGAAATAGATAATATTTTAACAACTAGGTGAATTATCTTAGAAATGAGTTCAATGCTCAGAGATTTCACTGGTTGGGTTGTTCTGAGCTCTAAAGAGTGAAACACACTTAGGTTTTGGAGAAATGCTTAAGAGTATATGCCCGAGAAATGTAGCCTTTTCTCTGATTTATGAGCATCTCATGGAGTGTGAATTAGGCAGGGAGTTTCAAAGAACTCGAGATACCACAGCTGGGAAAACAACAGGGATCCAAGTATCTCTACTGAGTAACTTCAGTAAACCCCACAAAGGTGCAAGCCAGAAGCTACAGAAATAGCACCAGCTCTGAGCATCACAAATTTCATCGTGAAACCATGCAGTTGAGTCCTTCTGGAGAGGCAAATTAAGATGGCAGGACTGGGTACAGATGCAGGAACAGACAGACAAATGAATGGTAGGTCCAGATCCAGATGGGTGAACAGGAAGGAAGGCATGTAAATGGAGACCGCAGTAGACAACAACAGGGAGTGAACTGAGCTAAGTCTGTAGGACTTTTGGGAATTTTATGCTTTTAGTCTTACACATATACACACACACACTACACACTAACACATACACACAGAGAGACAGAGAGATAAAAAGATAGAGACCGAGCTAGAGACACACAGAGAGAGACAGAGAGAGAAAGACAAAGAAATGAGTGAAAGAGGGGTGGAGGATATGAATGGCTAGATAACAGGTTTGTGTGGTGGTTTGAAAGATTTGGCCCTCACAGACTGATGTGTTTGAATGCTTGGCCCACAGTGAATGGCACTATTAGGAAATGTGGCCTTGTTCTGGTGGTTGTGGCCTTTTGGAGGAAGTGTGTCACTGTGGGGCTGGACTTTTGAGTCTCTTAATCTCTGCCCAGTATGGAATCAGGGCTTCTTCTGGGCTGCCTGAAGAAGAGTCTCCTCCTGATTGCTAAAATGGAGAACTCTCAGCTCATTCTCCATGTTTGCCTGGATGCTGCCATTATTTCTGCCATGAAGATAACAGATGAACCTCTGAAACTGTAAGCCAGCTCCAACTAACTGTTGCCTTTATAAGAGTTGCCTTGGTCATGCTGTCTCTTCGTAGCAATAAAACCCTAACTAAGACAAGCTGGATGACAAAGCTGCTTGTACAGTGGAGCTTCTCAAGGCAAGGCACAGTATGATAGTGCTGTTGTTTTATGAAATGTAGAATCCCTTAGAACAAAAATGTCCTTATCTCGACAATCACATTTTCTTTATTACTTATTGCAACACTGCTAACTTATAATGATTAAATACAATTTTATTGACTTTAATTAACATGGAAATTAGTTCTATTTGTTTCTTATATATTTTGGAAAGATATCTTGTCAAGCTTAGAAGAAAGGATATATTTTACTTGCTTACTTTAATGAGCTTCTGAAGGTTTGGAAGATAACTCCCCAAATAGTCAGAGTGGTGAGTTTCAACTTATACATCACCTGCTCCAGATTATAAAAAACCATGCTGTACCTGCAGGGAAAGAGTGTATGTAACATGATGGTTTTCTTGAGAGCATTTGAGGTATACTGTGTAGTTTTCTAGTTAAAGAGAACTAAAGTGGAGGGAGCCTTATCCCATGTGATAGTATGATTCTTTTTTTCACTCCAGAAGTATTCTAATCATATCCTTCAAATACAGACTGCCTTGGTCAGGTAGCAGGAGAACCTAACTGAGAAAAACAAGGCAGATATAGCTAGGTCTATGTAACTATTCTTTGGTAGAAGGAGGGAAGGTAGGGTTGTCTGGATTGAAGTATTTACTCTCTCTGGCCCTGACTTTGCTACAACTGACCTTGGGTGATGGTAGAGTATATAGAAAGTGAAAGATAAACTGAAGTGGATACTCCATGGTGCCGCTCTCATCATATGTGATGGAGTAGGACTTATACACAAAGAAGATAAATTGAAAGAACACTTTTCAGGCTGGCAAAGTGCCATAGATGGAAAGTCCCAGTGAGCATTTGAGGAACAAAAAGACATTCAGTATGGCTTCAGCATACCAAGTAAAGAAGGGAAGAAGTTGAGAGACAGGACTCTAAAGGATAGAGAATTAATCATCCATCACTCTATGGGTAATAACAAGGCTCCTGAAGGAACTCAAGTTGAGAAGAATTAAGAAGCATTTTGGGTGCTTTGGGCTGAATGAACAGGTCTGACCACAAGTGAAGGGTGAGAGATGGAATAAGATGCACAGCTCCAGTGAATCTTGTAGTTCATTTCTGAGTTAATTTGTCTCATTTTATACCCATTAGTGACTAAATTTCTAGTTGAGCATAAGTGTAGCTTTATTTGTTTTAGGATTTATGTAGAGTTTGCCCTGTGCCCCTCACTTCCAAGTTCCTATTTGCTTTTGAGTTGAATTCAGAAAGCTTCATTGATACATTTTTTAATTTTATGTAATAGAGGAGGCAGATCAGAAAATGCTGCCATACTGTTTGTATTTTTCTGTTTATAAGAACATATAGCAATCAGTGTTTGCACTCTAGGAAAGAATAGTTTCAATTTTGTCATTGACAGATGGATGGGTTGTGTTGCCAGCACATACTTACCCTGCCAAGCATCTTCTTATCGCTAGTGTACAGACAGCTTCTGAGGCCTGGCGTTTAGCTGCTTTCTTTCCAAGTTTACTTTCTTCATAAAGTGAGGAGCACCTGTTAAATGGCAGCATTTGTTACAATGATGAGAATATTAGCTGAATGAAACCCCAACAGGGTTAATGAGCAAACATCAGCTTCAATACATTTAGTATTATCAACTGATACTTTATTTATTGAGATTAATATTTAGATATGCTAGGGAAATCAGACCTGAACATTGCAGTGATTACAATCAAAACAAAGAGCTGGGATTTTGAGGCTAGGTGTTCAGAACTGGTTACAATTTTGTACTTTTAGAATATCAATAATTGTTTAATATGGTGATGCTGAATAATTTTATTTTTATAAGATTATTATAGGCACACCCCACATTTATTTATGAAGAAATGAAAGCTTAGCACTTTTTAACATGTATGAGTGCCCTATCTGCATGTACACCTGTGGTCCAGAAGAAGATATCATTACAGATGGTTGGGAGCCATCATGTGGTTCCTGGAAATTGAATTCAGGACCTCTGGAAGAGTAGCCAGAGCTCTTAACTGTGAGCTATTTCTCCAGTTCCAAGCTTTGAATGTTTTAATTCAAGGAGTATGGGCTCTAAGTGGCAAAAATATGACAAATATTAGCTTTTTATTTTTCTCAAATTATTTATGAAGTGTAGGCAGCCGATTTAAGATGGCACCGGTTTCCGACATGGCCAGCTCAGCTTCCTGCATAAACAAGCCTATTGTGCATGTCGCTCAGCCTCAAGCCCCTCCCGAGAGGGCTTATGCTAATGAGGCATGAACCCTAACCAATCAGAGGGCTTATGCTAATGAGGCATGGGCCCTAAGCAATCCTGAGAGAACAGGCCGCCTGGGCCGCCCCCTTGGAAGGGTATATAAGCAGTGCATTTCTGCTGCTTGGGGTGCCTCTTTCTTGGATGAAGATTGTGCCTGGAATAAAAGAGCTGTCAGAGAAGAATCCAGGCGTGTCGTGTCTTACTTGTCAGCTAAGGAGGACGCGACAATGAAGTTCATATTCAAATTCTTAGTTTTAAATATTTATTTATTTTTATTGTATGTGTATTATTGCTTTGACTGCATGTATGTAAGTGTACAAGATATGTCCCTGGTGCTTCAGAGGTTAGACTTGGAGTTACAGATGGTTAAAAGTCACCATGTGGTTACTGGGAACTGACCCTGGTGTTCTACAAGAGCATCAAGGCTCTTAACTGCTGCTGAGCCATCTCTCTATCTTCCAAAATCTTCTTATATTTATACCTAGCATTCGTAAAGAAATATTACCAGAGCACAAGATTGCTAACAAAAAGCTGAAATAGAAAACACACTATTTCAGTGTATTTCTAATTCATTACAAAGCTGCGATCCTAATAAAGGAGTGGAAGACACTGGAGCTGTCCATGTATAGTTTTAGATTTCTTCTTGTAGCTATTGTGCTGAGGCCCATTTAACTCAATGGCACATTTCACTGTTTCATGAAACTCATCAAAATTCATATATCTTTGGGAGTCCTAGAAAAATATTCATTTACTATATATGTTCAAGTTCTCTTTTTTTTCTTCTTTTTTAAAAATTTTTTTTTCTCCACCCCCCGCACTCTTTTTTTTCATACACTATATTCTGGTCAGAGTTCCCCAACTCATCTCAGATCTTTCCCACCTCTACCCTCCACACTTTCTTTCTCTATCTTTTCAGAAAACAAACAAGTAAAAAATAATCAACAAACTAGAATGAAAAAAACAAAATAAAACTGAGAAAAAGCACAACACACACACACACACACACACACACACACACACACACACCATAAAATTGGAAACCATAATAAACAAGCAAAAGACCAGTAAGATAAAAATGCTCAAACAAAGCAATGTGAGACAAAAGAAAAATCTACAAAAATACATTGCCTTCATTCTATATTGCCCATCTATTGCTGGGCATGCAACCTACAGCAAGTGTGGTTGGTGTAGCACTGAGACTATCAATTTTATGACATTGAAGACATTCAGATATGTTTAGAATCTTAGTATACATAAGGAACCTCTTAAATTTGTTCCACACAATATTTTTCCTATTTCTCTAAGTGTTATGATATGCATAATTGCATTTTGTGCAGAATTTTCAGTTATTATTATAGTTTTTAAATTTCAAAGGGCCAATGAGTTGGCTTATCTAGAAAAGCTGCTTCTTTCAACCCTGTGAGTACAGTTTGAAGCCCCAGGATCCACATGGTAAAAGAGAGAACAGATAATCCTAAGTTGTTCTCTGACCTCTACAGAAGTGCAGCAATATGTGGTGGTAGGTACAAGCACACACATAGGTAGGTGCACACAATACAAACACAAACACACAAAATAAAATAAATGAAAAAAGTATAAAAATCTAGATTCAACTAAGAAAAGGTAATGATAACTTTTTACAGGTTTAGTAGATTGAGATCTCAAAAATTATTTACTAATCTGCAGAACTTATTGTGGATTTGCTTGTTACGCTTTAGGTTTTTGGGCACAATATTGATGAGTATACAAAAGACAAGTTATATGCTAGAAGATAACACTTATATAGAAACTAGGCTCTGCCAGAGTCTGACCAATACAGATTTAGATGCATGCAGCCAACTATTGGACTGAGCGTGGGGACCCCAATGGAGGAGTTAGAGGAAGGACTGAAGGATCTGAAGGGTTTGTAACCCCATAGGAAGAACAATATCAACCAACCAGACCTCCCCCACTCCCACCTCAAAGCTCCCAGGAACTAAACTACCAACCAGAACTCACATCAAAGGGACCCATGGCTCCAGCTGCATATGTAGCAGAGGATGGCCTTATCTGGCATCAATGGGAGAAGAACCTTTGGTCCTGTGGAAGGTTGTTGCCCAAACATATGGGTATGCTAGGGGGGTGAGGCAGGAGTAGGTTGGGGAGCATCCTCATAGAGGTCAGGGAGAGAGGGGATGGGATAGGGGCTTTGTGGAGGGGAAACTAGGAAGGAAGTAACATTGAAATATAAATAAATAAAATAACCAATTAAAAAATAAAAACATAACAAAAGAAAACAAAAACCCAAGTGTTTCAAATCAACAGTGTTGCATGGTCATCATTGTGACTTTGACCTGGGCTAATGTCAATAGTGTAGAAATGTAAACCACAGAAAAATTTATAGCATATATATATATGTACATGTAAAGAGTATATGTGTGTGTGTGCATGTGCATGTGTAAAGTGTATAGCATATTTTTATAGATGGAATGTGTCACACCTCAGGTTGTGTGAGAGATTTATGTTTCTCTGTGGTGCCCTTGGATGTGGTGCAAGAAAACAGGAGGACATTTAGGGCTGGGGACTTAGTAGAGCTGTAGATGTCTTCTGTAGCCTTTGGTTTGCACAAGTGTTTTGTTTATTATGACTTTTTAATTAAACAAATTTAATTTAAATCATTTAATATTCCTTTTGTCCTAATATATTGAGTTAATTTATTGGATAGCTTGAAGCAATATTGGTTAAAAAAAATTGTCTCTGGAGTTACTGTTAAACTTGAATTTTGACTAACCCTCTTAATACTTGGTTTTCTTGTGTATGACCTAAATTCTTAGAAACACAGTTGTCTCAGAGATTAATGAGACAGGATTACCATGTGGGAGCTATGGTGAGGGTGAACTAAAGCATGTGCTAAGTAGTGAGTATAGTTTAAGGCAAATAATGTGTTCAAAGGCTGATAGAAAAAAATGAAAGAGCTAGTTTTTTTTTTTACCTTCCATGAAAGGGTTAAATTTGAAGGCCATACACTTAGAGATGATTAATTACTTTTACTGAAACAACTGCATATATGGAAAATCTTTTTACATCCATATATTCACATATATACACACACACATATACATATTAGTGGAAAGTTTTCTGTAAAAAGTGATTACTTTCTTTTAAATTTGATATTTCTTTTTGGATCTACAATAAATATCAGTGTTTTTCTAGCAACATACATATAGATTTTAATTAGGTTTTTCTTGACTTCTAAAATTTTGTAAACAAGAATTATCAAGCTAGATATGTTATTTTCTCCCTAGAAAACAAGTTGCATGTTCTGTGGATTTTCTTATCCTTATCTATCTTATCTATCTATCATTATCTATCTATCTATCTATCTATCTATCTATCTATCTATCTATCTATCTATCTAATCTCTGAGTTGCCAGTGGACAAAAGGTCATAGTCCTGTTCTTCAATGACATTAGACACCTTTCTGAATTTACAAATTTTAGTGCAATCACTTCTGGGAAATGCTTTTAGTTCACAAAGTCAAGCAAAAGAAAAACTGCAGATATTTCATCTCAAGACCAATCACCATATCTGAGTAAATACGATGTATTTTTATTTTACAAGCAGTGAAATGGTATGATGGTTAAGAACACATATTGCTCTTGCAGAGGAGCCAAGTATAGTTCCCACTCACACCAAGTGCTGGGGTGCCTCCCAACTGTCTGTAATCCAGGCCTAGGAGAATCTGATCTTTGGCCTCTAGGGACACCCACACACATGCCATGCACTCATACACAGAAACATTTAATTCTGTCTATGAGTGTGTGTGTGATATTTTGTGTGTCTCTCTGTGTGTTTCTCAGTGTGTATAGTGTATGTGTTTATGTACTGTGTGTGTCTCTGTGTGTGTCTGTATGTTTTGTGTGTGTGTGTGTGTGTATATATCTATGTGTGTCTGTGTATATATTCTGTGTGTGTCTGTGTGTTTTGGTCTGTGTGTGTCTCTCTGTGTGTATGTCTGTGTGTATATGTTTGTTATGTGTGTGTGTTTGTTTGAGTCTGTGTGTGTCTCTCTGTGTGTATATATGTGTGTATCTGTGAGTCTGTGTGTGTTTGGGTTTGTGTGTATGTTTCTGTGTGTCTGTATGTGTATACGTGTGTGTGTCTGTATGTCTCTGTGTATATGTGTGTATGTGTGAATATATGTCTGTATGTATTTGTCTATGTGTATATGTCTGAATGTCTGTGTGTGTAAGTCTCAATGTGTGTACATCTATACAGGTGCTCATAGACCCCAGAAGAAAAGGTCAGAACCCCAGGCATTGCATTTGCATGCAAGAAGTTATGAACCACAGGATTTGAGTACCAGAACTGAGTTTGTGTCCTCTGGCATATCAGTACATGTTCTTACCCACAGGGCCATCTCTCTTACCCCTTAATTATAAAGCTGTTTTAAAAATGACTGATACTGAATTCCTGCCTTGGTCCATTCCATCAGAAGGATAAACAGTACTGCTAGCAGTGCTCATTCAGAGAAATACATCTGCTTGTATTTAAGACTCCATCAGGGTCCTGGTCTCCCAGTAGTACAATGCTATGAGTACAGTTTGTCTATAACATTCTCAATGATAGAGCATTCCACAATTCATGCATGCCATGGCTGGCATCGGCATCATTTTGGGTGGGCATGCTAGACTCTCATATTAAAGTGACAGTTGAAACAGGTTAGGATGAGTCAGCTAAAATATTGTCAGGGCAGGAGTATCGAGGACAGCCTCCCAAGTTTCATTTAAGTGTTTTGTTATATAATCCAGTGTTATGCTGCCTGCTTGGGAAAGTATCACCTGAAAATTTGATTTCCTTATTAAACATCTTAAAAGTTTAACTTGGGACTCGATGACAGCTAGTGTAAAGAAGTGCAAGGAAAAAATAAAACCTCATAATGCATATGTTTAAGTGACATGACTGGAATTATCTCAGACAAGATATATATTTTTATCATCAGAAAATAGACTTTTCACCCTTTCCTCTTGATTCACATAAATTTAATAAAAGGGTTTTTAAAAAAGTGTGTGTGGGTCTGCATTTTATTATGTAAGTACGTCTGCATGGTGCTGCTTTTCTGTCTCTCACTTCATCAGAACTGGTTTTCATTTGGTCAGACCTCCTCAGCTGTGACGGTGTTGGGAAAAGGCATCTGTAGTTTTGCAATCATCTACTGAAAAGGGCTGTTTTCATGTAACTATACGTCTCTTGGAGACCAAATGGGAGATGCTTAATGTTAATAAATAAGAGTTTCAACATAAATAAAGCCCAAGCCTTGAGTTCTACAGCCTTGATTAATTATTTTTTTTCTGTGCCAAGCCAAATGGACTCATAAAACAAGCGATAAAGTTGTGAATTGTACACTTAGTTACAAATGCATTCAGAATAAATATGGTTTCTATTTGTCAATACAAATATTACAGTGCTGAGGGACTCAGCCTTAATCCATTACAATAGAGCAAAATACAAATATATGACCCTTGTGTGTAAAACACATTTGAACCGAAGTACTGCAGGAACAGATAACTTTGTCCTTTGTTTTAGAAGCCAAAAATGTGTTTCAAAGCCCTGGAGGGTATGTTCAACTCACCTCCTTTCTAGTCTCCCACTGCTTTCCAGATGTGTGTGTGTGTGTATGTGTTGTGTGTGTGTTGTTGTGTATGTGTGTGTGTGTACTTTAGTATTCATTCTGATCAAATGGAAGATTACATGGTGATATTTACATAAGCAGTATCTACATTTAAGAATATAGTTTTTTATTAAGTAGATCTACTTTTTTTTTTAACATGGAAAACTTCATACTTCCAGGACTGTAGAAATGGGAAATTTTCATAAGGGACCATGCTAGCTATTATTTTCACTGCTATGGTGTTATATTTACCATTTGAATATTTTGCACAGGTATTTTGATTGAAAAATCATATCACATTGCTTAAGAGACACCATAATTGACAATAATGACAATAATAAAAATGATAATAAAGATTATCCTAGATTCGAAGGTAAACACAAATTTCAGTTTTCATTTATTTTTTATTGTTTTAAAATTTATTTAATTATTTAAATCAAATCTAATTTAATTATTCACACAGGGGTTAGAAACACAAAAAGGCAGGACTGGGGAAGGGGATGACACCAGAGCATAGGTATTCAGGGGGAGTACAGATACCTTTCAGAACAGGGCATCAGCTGGGTGAAGGTTCAGGGGACAGGTCACTATAACTCTGGCTATGATTCACTTGTCCTTATCTAAGTTGGTACTATCTGCCGAGGCTACCTATTACAAGGTCTATGACTATCAGGCTGGTAAATTTCCACAAAAGCTGCCTGTTTACAATAGCTTATAGCCATTTGTTTCAGTGTTTTTTCACAGAGACCCAAGACTTTGTGTTGCATGTATGTATGTCAGGCCTATTGCAGATTTTAGGCCTATGGCTGATTTTAGGCCTTCAGTGTATAAACAGGGCTGCCCCTGACATCTCCTCCCTTCTCTAAGTATAGAAGGGCCATGGCTATTCTAATCTTTCAAAGGCAAGGATAGAGGCCTGACCTCCAATAATTAAAGGGGACCTTGTAATGGCTCCGGTTCTCCTGTCGTTATCCAGTGAGGCATGAGGACCATACCCATCCCAATGTCTTTTTCCTGGAGAGGGGATACTTCTGACATCAACCTCTATGCACTCAGGCTTGTCCCTCAGGGAACCCAGAGAGATATTTCTAACTTTTATTTATATTCCCTTGCAGTGCTTAGCTTTCAGGCTAAGCAAGAATTCAGATTGTCAATCAGAGGGGGTTCTGGGTGGCCCCTCTCTGCTTGGTCTAGGGGTGGAAGTCCCCTCTTTTAGATTGGGTGGAGATGGGTTTTGGGAACGCCTGGGTAGAGTAACAACCTCATCTTGAGTCTCGTGGTCCTCCATAGCTAACTTATGCTGATGTATTCAAATAGGTTTTGCTACCAAATTATCTTATCTGTTGTTTCACAAAGTTAGTCAGCCTATTTAAGGCCCAGGGACCAAAAGAAATCAGCAAAAATAACCCAATTAATGGTCCCAAGATGGGAGGAAGTAGGGTCGACAACCATGGAGAGGTTGAAAACCAATCCTTGTACCAGCTCTCATATTTCCTCTTTCTCTCTCTGTCTTTTCTCAGGGCCTTCTCTGACCTTTTTCATGCTCTCTTTAATGCTCCCTGTCTTGTCTATGTAAAGCTAACATTCGTCTTTAAGGCTGTACACAGTCTTTTCTATTGTAGAAGAGTAAATCAAGTCCAATAAAGCCCTTTGCTATATTTGGAGATCATTTCAGACAGTGAAACGAGGGATTTCTTCAGATTAGTGATGTCAGTCTCTAGTGTTTGGTGTCCTTGTCAATGACCCATTAAAGGTCTGAGTAGTATAAGTCGGAGGCCAGCATCAGGATTAGAACTTCTATCAGCAGACATCACGGGCATTTCATTTTTATATGAGATACTGCCTGGGTTAGAGCTCCTGGGTGCACCACTTCACCCGGGTTTTGTGAGGTTCGGTGCAGAGCTGCTGCCGGATCTGCTCCGTGCCTGGGCCCAACCGGAAGTCCAGACAGCCAACATTCGAAGCTGACTTGAGGCTCTATTTGAAGCTTATTTGAGGCTCTCAGTTTTCAAATTAATGGAAAACTTAGCTACAAGTAAATTAATTCTGTTCACATGGAAAATAATGTTGATATAAATTTGTTCATAAACAAAATAATGTATGTGACAGTGAGAAGAAATATAAAACAATTTGAAAAATCACAGAACGCATGCTTGTTCGACAGAAGCATTTAGAATTACTTCTGTTTGGAATATTTTACTCTACAAAAAGAAAATAAAATTAAAATATGAATCATTATGGCTTTCCCTACTCTTAACAGAAAAATCTATTTATAATTATGAGATGCTGGCAAACTAGTTTACTCTTAAAAAAAATAACCTAAGTATGCAGCAGTACAGACTTTCATGCACAACCTGAAAATATGGATTTGTTTTATTTCTTCTTAGAAGATTTTTTTAGTCCAGCCTTCAGGTGTAGGGTGAAAATCCAAATGCTTTGCCCTTCCTAGTGTCGCTCATGCCTATCTATTTTCACTCAGCAGTCAAGAAGCTGAAGCTAATTCCTCTGTTTACTAATTGCACCTTGCTTTGTTGGATCTGTCCTTAGAATGCCTTCTATTACTACAACTACCCAGAAAATTCTAGCTTACTGTTTAGTTGCACTTCAAAGGTTTCTGGTCTGAATGAGAATGGTTCATAGAGAGTGACACTGTTAGGAGGTGTGGCCTCCTTGAAGAAAGTGTGTCACCAGGGTTGGACTTTGAGGTTTCAAATGCTCAAGCCAGGCCTAATCTCTGTCTCTATCTTTCTGACCCTCTTTCTCCTCCTCCTCCTCTCTTTCTCTCTCCCAGCTGCCCATCAATCCAGATGTAGAACTCTGTTTACTTCTCCACCATGTCTGCCTAAATGCTGCTGATATTTTCTGCAATGATGATAACACATTAAACCTCTGGACTGTAAACCAGTCCTATTTAAATATTTAATTAGATGTTTTACTTTATAAGAGTTGCTGTGGTCATGGTGTCTCTTCCCAGCAACAGACATCCTAAGACTGAAGTCTACCTCTTTCATGAAGCATGAATCTTTCATTAATTTTATAGTTATCTTTGTCAGGTAGATTTTAGGTCTTCCATCTTTGATTTCTCCTCCCCTCCCACTGCTCTCCCCTCCCCTCCTCTCCCTTCTCTTCTCCTCTTCTCTCCTCCCATCATTTCCATTATCACATTTTCATCCATGTTCTAAGTTTGCCTGATCATTTCATTTATTTGATCTTAATATTCATTCAAGACAGGAAGAATAATTTCTACTTTACTCTAATTAACTTAAATCTCCATTAATATGTGATAAGTAAGGGAGCTCCTGAAGTAATGAAATTTATTTTGGAAAGTTGGATCCAAGATACTCATTTTATGGATTCTTTCATTATTCCACATGACTCTTTTCGATATCCATAATCTATGATGTTTAAGTAGCAAAATAAATAATAATGCAAGTTAACATCCTATTTTTTAATGTATATTGGTCAGAATTTTTTAAAAAAGTTTTATTATTATTACTTTTGATAATTTATACATGAGTAGTATTATATACATATATATATATATAAAATTTCCACTTTCCTCTCTCCAATTCCTCCTGCATTCCTATATTTCTTGCTCAATTTCATGACCCTTTTTATTTAAAATATAATTACATCAGTTCCCTCTCCTTCTCTTTCCTACAAGCTATCATGCCTCCATACTCCCTCTCATAGCCTCCTTTAAGTATATATATTTAATTTATTACTATTATTAAAGATTTGAGTTGAGTTGAGTTTATTCAGCTTAATCGGATGTGTATATTTTAGGATGACAACTCAGGAACCTATCACAATGCTTATCCATGCAGAAGATGGAATCTCCCTCTTTCAGGTTCATTAACTGTCTTCAACTCTTTGTCCAGAGACAGGGCCTTTGGATATTCCCCATCCATGTTAGTGTTTTTGCTGTGTTAGCACCATGCAGGTTTTATTTAGGCACCCATATTAGTCATAGGTTCAGCTCCCTGTCATATATAGAAGACCACTGTCTCATAGCAGACATCATCTAGTTCTTATAATCTTTATGTCCCCTCTTTCTTAATGTTCGCTGAGTCTTTGGGGTTTCCTTGAGGATATATCATCTCAAGATAGATGTCACAAAGTCAGTTCTTTGTGTTTAGAATTTCAAACTGTTATTTAAATATGAACTTTCACTTTTTATGTTCTGAATTGAGATGTCTCAAAGGAATTTTATCTAAATTCTAGAAATATCAAAACTATAAGAAAATAACAATGGAGAAATTACTCCACGAGATGACTCTGTGAACATGTATGTCCCACATATTTTGGATATGTCTTGGATGCATTCTTCGGAGTGTTGAATTTGTATTCACATACACTGTTGTTGCTTTAGCTCATTTTTAAAAGTTGAGAAATAAAGTAGATATACATATATGTCCACATACACATGCTCTATTGATTTATACCAAGTGTATAAATTTTTTTCCACTCTGAAGATTTTAACTTCAAAATTAATTCTCTATATATCTTCTTGTGTTTTTCTTTTGTTAAGAAAATTTATTTTATTTTTGTATTCCCACTATGTACATTTTATAATTGAAACAATGCCCTCATTAACCATTAATTATTCTAAATTGAACTTACTATATTACTGTTAATTCTTTTCAAAAGACATAAAAGACCCAAGAGCATAAATTACTTAGATGTGACAAAAATCACAAATTGAAAATATGTGTTTTTTGTTGTTGTTTCTGTCAGTTAATTTCCTTAAATGTCAAATCATGGATATCTTCTTGTCTTTATGGCTACATTGAGTATTGGAATATTATACTTTCCATTAAGGTTGAGTTTCCTTTTTGTTTAATTGGATTTTGACAGTTTAAGATTCCCAAACACTGTCTTTATCTTGTGAATTAAGCAAGAGCTTAGTTTTTTACCTGCTTTATTAAGAATTAATATTTCATATTAATTAATATTTGGATTAAAGTGATATAAATTTCTTTCCCATCTTATTCTATAAAAAAAGATTATGGGAAAGAAAAAATAATCCCCACTCTCTCTATTGTTGATCTTAGAGCCTGAGCCTAGAAGGAGGAGCAAAATTATCATGGGAGGCAGATGGAGGGAGGAAACTGGGTGGGAGAGGGGAAGAGGTGAGGAAAGGGGGAATAGAATCAGGTATGGGGAGAGACAGGAGAGAAGCACAGAGGGTGAGGTGAATGAATGAAAATATATAGCAGTGTGGGGTAGGGGGTGGGAGAACTGCTATAAAATCTCAGAGACTTGGGACGTGAGAGGCTACCAGGACTCAATGGGGATGACAATAGCCAAAATGCCCAACAGTGGGGAGATGAAACCTGAAGAGACCAACCAACTCTAGTAGACAGACATGGTCCTCAATTGAGGCAGGGGATCACCCACCCATCTGCAAAACTTTTGACCCAGTATTGTTCCAGTCTAAAGGAAATGCAGGGACAAAAGTGGAGCAGAGGCTGAAAGCAAGGCCACCCAGTGACTGACCCAACTTGGGATCCATCCCGTGCACAGGTACCAAAGCCTAACACTATTACTGATGCGTTATTGTGATTGCTGACTGGAGGTCAACACGGCTGTCCTCTGTGAGGCTCTACCAGTACCTGGCTGAAACAAATGCAGATACTAAAAGCCAACCATTAGTTCAGTCAGGAACCCCTATGGAATAGAGGAAGGACTTAATGGAGCTGAAGAGGGATGGCAACCCCATAGGAAGAACAACAGTATCAACTAACCCTGACCTCTCAGAGCTCCCAGAAACTAAGCCACCAACCAAGGATCATGGGCTGATGTGTGCCCTGGGAATATGTGTAGAAGAGGACTATATATATGGTCTGGCCTTAGTGGAAGTGGAAGCACTTAATTCTGTGGAAACTGGACTCCCTAGGAATGAGGGATGCTGGAGGAAGTGAGGTGGGAGTAGGTCAGTGGATGGGGGAACACCCTTTCAGAGGTGGGAGGGGCAGGGGGATTCGATAATGTACTCAGGGAGGAGGGACCAGGAAGGGGAGCAACTTGTAGAATGTAAATAAGATAAAATAAAATAAAATGGAATAAAATAAAATAAAATAAAATAAAATAAAAATAAAAAATAATAAAATCCACACTCTTGCTGGAAGTAGAAACAGTCAAAAAAAAAAAAAAAAAAAAAAAGGGAAGGGCAAGGGAGAATTTGTAAAGAGAAGGAAAGGTAAGAGGAAATTTGTCAAGCACATTTTTTTTTTTTAAATACAAAGTTAGGTGTTTTTTTGTTTTTTTTTTTTTTCACACTCTAGATTGTAAGGAAGGCTGAGCTACAGCCTCTAGAGAGAGAATACAGCACATAGGTGATGAGGCGGGCAGATGGTGGATAAAAGCAGAGCAGGAAGGATTCATTGCAATCTCTCTTATGGCCTACCTGTGATGCAGTCAAGGATGCCCAAATATGTCCTGGATATATGTGTTTAAGAAAAAAATTGGCATGGACATTTAAAACAAAATACTAAGCAACAGGTTCATCTATGACCAGTTATCAAACCTTGGAGGAAAAGTTAGAGATGGGTGACCAGATCATTGTGACAGAGGAGGAAGTATTCATGTTTGGGATGATCAAGAGAATGCTAGGTGCAATGAGAGAATGATGGCACAGAGTCTTAAAACACAGGACCTCTCCTCATAAAAGAAAGAATTGTCTCTCAATATCTGCCAGGCTGAGATAGATAGATAGATAGATAGATAGATAGATAGATAGATAGATAGTGAGAGTGAGAGAGTTAGACAGAGACAGAAAGACAGACAGAGAGACAGAGAGAAAGAACAACTAAAATCAGTGTGGGACTGTATAAGGGTACCCTGGTTCTTGGCTGGGCATGGGCCTAGAACCCGAGACTTGAAGGGAGAAACGGCAGGAGTTCCTTACTTCCCCAGAACCCAGGGTCCTGACAAGCAGTCTAATCTCCATGGACCTACATCGTTCAGTCACGTAGGCCATTACAGCCCCTCCCAAAGTACACAGGTAGAGAGTGTGACTACAGGCCTCAGGCCCTAGAGATTTACATACTAATGAAGGTCAGAGGGCGGAGCCAATTAAACCTCCCCCAGAACCTCCCCCTTTCTCCCTCCCTACTTAACTCAGGTCTGCCCTGAGTTTCGGGGGGGGGGGGGGGAGTACATCCAGATCCATCCACCATCTGCCATGACAATAAACCCTTCTGGAACCAAGGACTTCCTCGTGTTATTGGGGCTTGCTGGGCCTGCCGTCATTGAAGCTTCCAGCCTCCTGGAACTTCAGACTTTCTCCACTGTTGCCTGACCCCCCAGGTAGCTTCCATCGTGCAGGTCCCAGGCTGCTGCCACATGGGCCTGGGGGGCCTCTCTGCTGTGCCCCCCCCCGTTTTCCCACAAATCAGGGCAGTTGAATAGAATTTCCTTGCCTGCTGATCTCTCTTCCTGACTCACGTATATATTTGAGAGGTAGAGTCATAGATATGTCATAGATGTAAAACAGGAATCCCAAGAAGAGGAGAAAAACTAATCTCTGCTTCCCTCCACTGTCTTCTTATCTGCAAACTGAAAGTGGGGAAGGAGTCTAATTTTGGAGAGAGATAGATCCACAGGCTATTATGTGCATATATTCTCAAAAGCATTCAAATCCAAATTATCATCATGTCTTCTAACATCTGTAAGTGAGATACTCATCATAAAGATGGATGTCTGGTCTGTACTGAGTGTCAAGAAAAGAGTTCACACTGTCTGAGGAACTTTGAAGGGAATGTGAATTATACAGGTTCTGATCTAAAAGTTGCTGATCACAATTTTTTAGAATTTTTCAGTGTATAGTTACTTATTTATCAAAGTTTCTGGATATGCCTAACTAACCAGTGTTTACAAAGTGATCAGCATCCTTTCGTATTGTATCAGCCGTACTCACATAAATGTACTATCCTATTTATACCTACCCATAATTTCTTCTTTAATTGGCACAGTATAGCAATGTAATATCAATTGCAGGTACAGCTTTGTTGAAATTTGTTTTAAGTCAGACTCATATTATTAAAGCAATACAGAGAAGCTAACCACTAATTGGAACTTGCAAAATATATTTTTACAGATTGAAATGAAAAAACAAAATGTCATTTAAATGTTTTAATTGGTTTCAGTTTTACAAGTGCAAACCAGATGGTTTCTTTTCAAGTAGTTTACAATGTCTATGCTGCATAACTGAATTACCAAGGCAGCTGTGATTGCTAACATTTACCTAAACAGAACAACATGTCTCCTATTTGTTTGCTAAGAGTACCTGCTTGGGAAAAAAGAAAAGAAAAGAAAAAACCGACAACTTTACTTATTCTAGAAAGCATATTACTTCAATAAAATAGAATAAATATAAGCTATACATATTAAGCTACATCACAAAATGATGCTAATTTTGTAGTCATACTTCTCTGCTAGGTGTTAAGAACAAGTAGTCTCTCTGGATTTGTCCAATTTTATGTGTCTACCATAGTAAATTTTATTTATACTTTTAATGTGAAGAAATTGCTTTTATATTTATACTTCTGTTTCTCGGTCTCTTTAAACTGCTGGCTGAAATGTTATGGTTTATAAGCCACTGTTTTCTTCTAGAAGTGAATGAAGGTCTTCTGACTCTACCTTCAGTAAGATATTTTCTACGTATTAACTGTAACTATGTACTGGATACAATGCCTCTTCTTAAATTTCTATTAGAATCAATTAAGAAAAGACATGTTTAAGAGGAAATAATGCAGCAAATTAAAACAAAGTACAATAACATTTCATATATATATATATATATATATATACACACGCATATATACACATGCACACACACATATATCTAATATATATAGTCATGCATATATATGCCATATATATGCCATATATATATATATATATATATATATATATATATATATGCCATAATGAAAGACATTACTTTGTATAGGAACTTAAAATTAATTAAGAAATAAGTAAGAATAAATAACAGTAGGGAATAAATTTTATTACACATCTTTCATCTGAAAGATAAATTGTCAAAAAATTTACATTTTGCAACATTACATTTTGAGCATCCTATCATAGTTATTTTACAATTCTCCTGAATAATCCTGATTTCTCCTGAATAAATCACAGATTTCATAATTGTGCCTATAAAGGGATTTTTGTTTAGGGTTCAGCTAAACTGATGCTAGCTGAGATCTCTCACATACCTCTCCAAAGTTAGTGGTAGGCTCTGAGTGGGTGTGCCATTGTATCATGGTCAAGGTAGGATGAGATCAGCTCTCTGGGTGATCTTCACACATGTGGTAAGCTACAGCAGGTATATTCTCATGGTTATGGTGAGAGAGCAAGAACCAGAAGAAATCAAGTCCCCGAGCATAGGAACTTCATAGGCCCTGCTTGAGACATATTTGATAACATTCCAGTGAGCAATGGAAGTCATACAGTCAAATCCAAAGTCGAAGAAAAGTAAAAATGTTCTAACCTTGATGGGGTGGGTTAAGAATAGGGTCCACTCATGAAATCAGTGACACTCATTTCCGTCCTTTTTTCAATTCACTTATAGTATTTCTGGATATGTATATTGTACTATATGATTTGTCTATTTATTTATTAATGATTCTTTTTCTTTTTGCATTCATAAGCAGTGTGGTAATAAAAACTTAGAGATATTTAGTTTCATGAAGTTACCGAGAATCAATCATAATTGGCTATGCCTTACATTAAGTATGAAAGATTTTAGGTGTACAAATATGTTTCCTCACTACTAAGGTCGCATAGTACTTCATATTTTGTTATCCTCACGTAAACATTTTTGAAATGTTGCTTGTTGGCCATAAGCAGTGGGAACAGCTATAGCCCTTCACATACATCCTATTTCTTCCTTTTCAGTGACACCCACTACTCAAGGCTGGTGTGTGTCCAGTGTCTATTACCTATGTGGATTATATACAAAAATCTGTATGGCTATTCACATGTTAACATATATTTTATATTTTAAATCAAAACTATTGCTACCAGAGTTGGAGGCCAAGGGCATGCCTGGACAGCTTAGAAAATTCAGGACCTCCACCTGCCTCTAATGATCAAATGCACAAAAAATGAAATAGGAAAGGGATTGATTTTCAGTAAGTCCATCTGAAGGAGAAAAAACCAGAAAGTTTTTTTTCCAGGCTTGCCTCTCCATGATACTAACCATGGTCTTGAAGCTGTAGAATAATAGTACGAGTTTGGGGCTTCCACAGATGGCAGTCTTGGTTATGTGTAGTTGACCATTATCTTAAGGGTTAGTTATGAAGACATTTGTAGGCTGTGAAACATTGTTTTTGCTTCAGGGATAATTTTTGACTTGCCATGGGATGTATATTGATCACATCTATTGTTCTTGAATTTAAAGGGACTTCAGGAGAGGATGACTTAGAGAGCGGACATAGGCAAGACAGCATTGATTAGAACATTGACTGGGCCTCTTTTGAAATTTTGCATAATGAGCAGAGTTTTATTGAACAGGATATTGAAAAAAATGTGTGATAATTTGATTACAATGTCAGCCTTGAAAAAAAGAGGCTAGTTTTAGTCAACCTATTCTAACTTTGATAACATGTAGTTTGACAGGATTATAGTCCAATGTTTGAGATATCAAAGGAGCCAGCCATAAGATGAAGGCAGAGATGCTAAGCACGTGACGAGTCATTAATCTTAGCAAGAACAGCTTGTAAGTTCCTGTTGTGTTATTACACTACATCCAAATTTCTGCAGATTTCACTTTATCAAACATTTATTTTCGAGGTTGAATTATGTTAATAGATATATTTGATCATTTCCACAATCACCTAGTAATATTTTGTTGCTAAGATAGACCAGTTAATGTGAGGTAGATGGAAATTTCTGAATCTTGGCTACTTTTATAATTCCTCAATGATAATTTGTTTAGATTCCTTGAGCATTAATATGAAATCTAATCAAGGCCAGGAGTTTATAAGGATATTTATTTGGTATACAGTTCCTTTTACTTCACATTGCAGAAAAAGTAAAGTTACTGTTTGACCCAATACCTGATAATGATCTGATGGTTCTAAATTTGTAGCTTGATGTTACTTAAATATTATTAGTATTTTAAGTACATTTTCATGTTTACCTCATATTCTACTTTCTTGTCTTATTAGTCCACATATACATGTAATTGTTTGATGATAAGTTTAGTTCTGTCTCTATTCATACAGATTGAAATTGCATTGATTTGCAAGATTAATTATAGGGACAGTATCATATCCATGCTATTCATGATTATTATTCATAAACATGCTCTGGTATTATATTTGAGATTTTATATTCCTTTAGATAACATTTTATTATATGATAAAGGATTTGTGAGTTTTGATATTGTAGGCACATGCATTTTTAAAATGTGTATATATGTGTGTATATAGACATGTATATGTAAGTGCATGTGTGTACATATGCATGCAGAGGCCAGAGAATAACCTTGAATATCACTTCTTTGGAGTTTTCCACTTTGTGTTTTGACACAGGGTCTTACACTTGTTTAGAGAGTATCCAGTAAGCTAAGATGCCTGCCTAACAAGGGTCTGCTTTCTGAATCCCTAACACTAGGGTTACAAAGGTGTACTACCACACCTGAGTTTTTTACATATATTCTGAGAATTAGACTTAGATCTCATTCGAAGAGCTTTACTGACCATGCTATCTCTCTAGACCAGAAAATTTCTTTGTTTAGCTTTTTTTGTCTAAAGGATTCTTTACCTCCAAGAATGACCCAGGTGCCTTTGAATTAGGTAAGGATATCAAAATGGTGTCAGCTCTTTCATCAGGAACTAAAATCCAGGAGAGGATGAAATTAATATTTCAAGCTATAAAAGTAAGTAACTGCCACCCAATGTTGATATATCTAGTAAAGTTTTCTTTCAGTGAAGACATAAGTGTATTTCAAGAAAAAAATAATTAAGGGAAGTAAGTACAACCAAGTCAAAATTTTTTTTTGAGACAGGTTTTTTCTGTGTAGCACTGGAACTCATTCTGTAGACCAGGCTGGCCTCAAACTCAGAAATCTGCATGCCTCTGCCTCCCAAGAGCTAGGATTAAAGGCATGCACCACCACTGTCCTGCATAGTCCAGATGTTTTTAAGGAAGTGTGGGACTGCGTAGGGGTATCCTGGTTCTTGGCTGGGCATGGGCCTGAGACTCCAAGGGAGAAACAGCAGGAGTTTGGCCAGGTCCCCAGAGCCCAGGGTCCTGAAAAGCAGTCTAATCTCCATGGACCTACATTGTTCAGTCACATAGGCCATGTACATCTCCCAAAGTACACAGGTAGAGGGTGTGACTACAGGCCTCAGGCCCTAGAGATTTACATACTAATGAAGGTCAGAGGGTGGAGCCAATTAAGCATTCTTCCCCAGAACCTCCCCCTTTCTCCCTCCCAATTTAACTCAGGTTTGTCCTGAGTTTGAGGGGGAGGGTACATCCAGATCCATCCACCACCCACCATGAAAATAAACTCTTTTGGAACCAAGGACTTCCTTGGGGCCTGCCATCGCCAAAGCTTCCATCCTTTGGAACTTCAGACTTTTTCTGCTGCTAGACCCCATGGACAGCCTCCAGGACTCCACTGCGGCCTCCACTTTCCCACATTTGGTGCCATCAACATGAGGCACAGACACCCACGGACTTCAAGAAGGAACAGGCCGCTACCTCCAAGCAAGTATATTTCCAACAGGGCATGGCATCTAGGCTCTCCTGTCCCCTCTCAGTGTAGGCCGTATGTTCCCTGCTGAGCATCCCTAGACCCCCCAGAACAGAGGCCAATATCGGCATGCGGCTTGCACACAGTACAACGCGGCACGCCTCCCCACAATCTCTGTCCTGCTGTGGGCCCACCCCCCATGGCGTCCGGGGCCCAGAACAGAGACTCTCACCTGACAGCCCTCAGCCCAGCCCTGCTGAAATCAGGCTGAGTTCATTCCCTGCCCAAGTATGAGCCCAGCCGCATCTACTTGACATGGTATGAGATGAACACAGCCAAACCTTCTGTGGCCTCCTTTTCCTACAAGAAAGATTTTACAGAGAGTAATAAGAAGGACATTCTTAGCATGAGAACACATGAAAGAATACACACTAGAAATGATGAAATGAACAAAGGAAAGAATCAGTTATAGCTATTACAGCAAACAAGAAAGTTTCTAGCAGTAACAGGCTATAAAGAAAATAAATATCAATAGATAAGCAAACTACATCACCTTGCCAAATTATTGAAAACAGCAAATAATGATAAATAATAATCTTAAGAATAAGCCACTCCTATTTTACCACTATAATGAAACAGACTGAATGGCTGTTATGAAAATAACCAACAACTTTTTTATTGGATTTAAGACCTGCTCCATGAGATAAAAATCTGTATACGACCCTGCTAAGGTAGTAGATACCTGAATCTTTAGATAGGTAATGGGTTTATGGAAAATCTACTGCTATTTTTATGCTAAAGGAACATAGCAATAAGATTATTCTTAATGAGATACTTCTATAGCCCCATATCAGTGCCTCATCAGAGAAGCCTCATTGGAGAAGCTTCTCACAGTAGATGAGAAGTAACATAGAGATATACAACTGGACAATGTACAAAGACTGAGAGTCTTTGGAGCTCTGCTGAGAAATAGAAAATCAGCATTGGAGCATCAATGTGTGTATTAGTCACACTTTAGGACATATCCATTGCCTAGGAGTAGTTGTCTGACAAAAAATGGTTATTATAGATTTTTGTGTGTTTGTGTGAGCTTTTTACTTTTGTTTTTGTATTATTGATTTTCTTCTTCTTCTTCTTCTTCTTCTTCTTCTTCTTCTTCTCTTCTTCTTTTCTTACCACAGCAACACACCTGAATAAACCAATACACCTGAAAATCAGGAAGCTGACCTAAAATCCTATCTCATGAAGATAATAGAGTCCTTTAAGGAGGATATAAATAACTCACTGAAAGAAATACAGGAAAACACAGATAAACAGGTAGAAGCCCTTAAAAAGGAAACAAATAAATCCCTTAAAGAAATATAGGAAAACACAGTCAAACAGGTGAAGAATTGCATAAAGCAATCCAAGACCTAAAAGTGGAAGTAGAAACAATAAAGAAAACACAAATAGAGACAAACCTGGAAATGGAAAACCTAGGAAAGAGGTCAGGAATTATGGATGTCAGAATCACCAACAGAGGGATGGAGAGATGGCTCAACCATTAAAGGCTAGGTTCACAACCAAAAATATAAGAATCACCAACAGAATACAAGAGAGAATCTCAGGTGTAGAAGATACCTTAGAAAAGATCGACAGAACTGTCAAAGAAAATTCAAAACATAAAAAAACTCATAACCCAAAACATCCAGGAAACTCAGGGCACAATAAAAAGACCAAATCTAAGAATAATTGGAATAGAGAATGAAGATTCCCAGCTCAAAGGACTCAAAAAAGTCTTCAACAAAAATCTTAGAAGAGAACTTCCCCAACCTGAAGAAAGAGATGGACACAAAGGTACAAGAAGCCTATAGAACACCAAATAAATAGGACCAGAAAAGAAAATCCTCTTGTCAAATAATAATCAAAACACTAAATGCACAGAACAAAGAAAGAATATTAAAAGCTGCAAGGAAAGGGGCCAAGTAACATCAAAGGTGGAGTAATCAGAATTACACCAGACTTCTCAACAGAGACTATGAAAGCCAGAGGAACCTGGTCAGAGGCCATGCAAACTCTACGACAACAAAAATGCCAGCCCAAACTACTATACCCTGCAACCCTCTCAATCCACATAGATGGAGAAACCAAAATATTCCAGGACAAAAACCAAATTCAAACAGTATCTATCTACCAATCCATCCATACAAAGGATCCTAGGAAGAAAACTCCAACACAAGGAAGGTACCTACACCAAAGAAAAGACAAGATATTAAATATCTCACAACAAAGCCAAAAGGAGAGAACCATAAGCACATAAAGCCACCTACAAAAACAAATATAACAGGAACCAACAGTCATCTGTCTTTAATATCTCTCAATATTAATGTCTCAACTCACCTATAAAAAGACATAAGCTAACAGACTGGATTCACAAACAAGATCCAGTATTTTGCTGCACAAAGAAACACACCTCAATAACAAAGGCAGACACTATCTCAGAGTAAAAGGATGGAAAAAGGTCTTTCAAGCAAATGGTTCCAAGAAACAAGTTGGAGTTGCCATCCTAATATTCAATAAAATAGACTTTCAATCAAAAGTTATCAAGTGTGATGAGGAAGGACACTTCATATTCTTCAAAGGGAAAATCCACCAACAGAAAAAAATCTCAGTTCTGAACATCTATGCCCAAATGCAAAGGCACCACATTCATAAAAGAAACTTTACTAAAGTTCAAAACACATTTTGAACCCCACACCATAATAGAAGGAAACTTCAACACCCCACTTTCACCAAAGGGCAAGTCATTGAAACAAACTAAACAGACACAGGGAAACTAATAAAGATTATGAACCAAATGGATTTAACAGATAGCTACAGAACCTTTCACCCTAAAACAAAAGAATATACCTTCTCAGCACCTCACAGTACCTTCTCCAAAATCGATAATATAATTGGCCATAAAACAGACCTCAACAGATACAAGAAGATTGAAATAATCCCATGAATCCTATCAGATTACCATGGCCTAAGGCTGGTCTTCAATAACAGCAAACACAACAGAAAGCCCACATACACGTGGAAACAGAACAACTCTCTACTCAATGATAACTTGGTCAGGGAAGAAATAAAGAAAGAAATTAAAGACTTCCTGGAATTTAGTGAAAATGTTGGTACATCATACCCAAACTTATGGAACACAATGAACAAATAGCTAAGAGAAAAACCCATAGCACTAAGTACTCTGGTAAAGAAACTGGAGAGTCTTACTCTAGCAACTTAACAACACACCTGAGAGCTCTAGAACAAAAGGAAGTAAACACACCCAAGAGGAGCAGTCAAACTCAGGGCCTAAATCAACCAAATAAAAACAAAGAGAACAATACAATGAATCAACAAAACTAAAAGCTGGTTCTTTGAGAGAATCAACAAGATAGATAAACCCCTAATCAAACTAAGTAAAGGACCAGAGGCAGTATGCAAATTAACAAAATCAGAAATGAAAAGGGAGACATAACAACAAAATCAGAGGAAATTAAAGAAATGATCAGATCATACTACAAAAGCCTATACTCAACAAAACTGGAAAATCTAGATGATATGGATGGTTTTCCAGACAGATACCACATACCAAAGTTAAAACAAGGGCAGGTAAACTACCTAAACAGGCCCATATCCAAAAAGGAAATAGGAGTCATTAAAACCTCCAAATCAAAGCACAGGACCAGATGGATTTAGTGCAAAATTCTACCTGACCTTCAAAGAAGTCCTGCTACCAATATTCCTCAAACTATTCCATAAAATAGAAACAGAAGGAACACTACCTAATTCATTCTATGAAGCTACAATTACTCTGATACCTAAACCACACAAGAATCCAACCAAAAAAGAGAACTTCAGAACAATCTCACTTATGAATATCAATGCAAAAATACTCAATAAAATTCTTGCACACTGAATCCAAGAACATATCAAAACCATCATTCACCATGATCAAATAGGCTTCGTCCCGGGAGTGTAAGGTTGGTTCAATATATGAAAATTCATTAATGCAATCCACTATATAAAGAACTTCAAAGAAAAAAAATCACATAATCATTCCCTTAGAGGCAGAAAAAAACCATTTGACAAAATAGAATACCCCTTCATGTTAAAAGTACTGAAGAGATCAGGAATTCAAAGCACATACCTAAATATACTAAAAGCAATTTACTGCAAACCAACAGCCAATATCAAATTAAATGGAGAGATTCTTGAAGCAATCCCACTAAAACCAGGGACCAGACAAGGATGCCTACTCTCCCCATATCTATTCAATATAGTACTCGAAGTGCTAGCTAGAACAATAAGAAAATCAAAAGAGATCAAAGGGATACAAATTGGTAAAGAAGAAATAAAGGTGTCACTATTTGCAGATGATATGATAGTATAAATAAGCGACCCAAAAAATTGTACCAGAGAACTCCAGCTGACTAACAACTTCAGCAAAGTGGCTGAATATAAAATTAACTCAAATAAATCAGTAGCTTTCTTTTATATAAATGAAAAACAGGCTGAAAAAGAAATTAGGGAAAAAACTCCCTTCACATTAGCCACAAATAATATAAAATATCTTGGTGTAACTGTAACCAAACAAATGAAAGATCTGTATGACAACAACTTGAAGTCTTTCAAGAAAGAAATAAAAAATGATCTCAGAAAATGGAGAGATCTCTCATGCTCATGAATTGCAGAATTAGCATAGTAAAAATGGCCATCCTACCAAAGGCAATCTACAGACTCAATACAATCACCATCAAAATCCCAAAAGCAATTCTCAAATTCATCTAGAAAGGCAAAAAACCAGAATAATGAAAACAGTTCTTAACGATAAAAGAATGGCCAGACTTCCATCAGGGCCCAAGCACAGAGCAGATCCCGGATGGCAGGCATCTCTGTACCCAACCTCACAAAACCCGGTGAAAGTGGGGCTCCCAGGAGCTCTAACCCAGGCAGTATCTCAGGTAAAAATGAAACACCCGTGATGTGTGCTGGTAGAAGTTCTAATCCTGATGCTGGCCTCTGGACTTATACTACTCAGACCTTTGATGGGCCATTGTCAAGGACACCAAACAGCTAGAGATTGGCATCACTAATCTGAAGAAATCCCTCGTTTTACTGTCTGAAATGATCTCCAAATATAGCAAAGGGCTTTATTGGACTTCTACAATAGAAAAGACTGTGTACAGCTCTTGACTGTGTACAGCCCTTAAAGAAGAATGTTGCTTGTACATAGACAAGACAGGGAGGGTTAAAGAGAGCATGAAAAAGGTCAGAAGGCCCTGAGAAAAGACAGAGAGAGAAAGTGAAAGATGAGAGCTGGTACAAGGATTGGTTTTCAACCTCTCCATGGTTGTCGACCCTACTTCCTCCCATCTTGGGACCATTAATTGGGTTATTTTTGCTGATTTGCATCTTCCCGGGCCTTAAATAGGCTGACTAACTTTGTGAAACAACAGATAGATAATTTGGTAGCAAAACCTATTTGAATACATCAGCATAAGTTAGCTATGGAGGACCACAAGACTCAAGATGAGGTTGTTACTCTATCCAAGGTGTTCCCAAAACCCATCTCCACCCAATCTAAAAGAGGGGACTTCCACCCCTAGACCAAGCAGAGAGGGGCCACCCAGAACCCCCTCTGACTGGCGATCTGAATTCTTGCTTAGCCTGCGAAGCTAAGCACTGCAAGGGAATATAAATAAAAATTAGAAATATCTCTCTGGGTTCCCTGAGAGACAAGCCTGACTGCATAGGGGTTGATGTCAGAAGTATCCCCTCTCTAGGAAAAAGACTTTGGGATGGGTATGGCCCTCATGCCTCACTGGACAACGACAGGAGGACCAGAGCCATTACAAGGTCCCCTTCAATTGGAGGTCAGGCCTCTATCCTTGCCTTTGAAAGATTAGAATAGCCATGGCCCTTCTATACTTAGAGAAGGGAGGAGATGTCAGGGGCAGCCCTGCTTATACACTGAAGGCCTACAATCAGCCATAGGCCTAAAATCTGCAATAGGCCTGACATACATACATGCTAACACAAAGTCTTGGGTCTCTGTGAAAAAACACTGAAACAAATGGCTATAAGCTATTGTAAACAGGCAGCTTTTGTGGAAATTTACCAGCCTGAGTAGTCATAGACCTTGTAAATAGGTAGCCTCAGTGGATAGTACCAACTTAGATAAGGACAAGTGAATCATAGCCAGAGTTATAGTGACCTGTCCCCTGAACCTTCACCAGCCAATACCCTCTTCTGAAAGATGTCTGTACTCCCCCTGAACACCTATGCTCTAGAATTGAAGACACAGAAATATAACCACACACTTATGCACACTTGATCTTTGACAAAGAAGCCAAAAACATATAATGGAAAAAAGAAAGCATCTTCAATAAATGGTGCTGGTCTAAATGGCTGTCTGTATGTAGAAAAATGAAAATAGACCCATATTTTTCACCTTGCACAAAGCTCAAGTCCATGTGGATCAAGGACCTCAACATAAAACTAGATACACTGAATCTAATAGAAGAGAAAGTGGATAAGAGCCTTGAATTCATTTTCACAGGGGGAAACTTCTTAAACAGAACTCCAATGGCTCATGCTCTAAGATCAAGAATTGATAAATGAGACCTCATGAAACTGGAAAGCTTCCGTAAGGCAAAGGACATAGTCAATAAGACAAATTGGCAACCTATAGATTGGGGAAAAAAAAATCTTCACTAACCCCATATCCAGTGGAGGGCTAATATCCAAAATATAAAAAGAACTCAAGAAGCTAACCACAAAAACCCCCAGACAACCCAATCAAAAAATGGGGTATAGAACTAAACTGAGAATTCACAACAGAGGAATCTCGAATGACTGAGAAGCACCTAAAGAAATGTTCAAAGTCCTTAGTGACCAGAGAAATGCAAACCAAAACGATCCTGAGATTCTACCTTATACCAATCAGAATGGCTATGATCAAAACCTCAGGTGACATCATATGTTGGTGAGGATATGGAGAAAGAGGAACACTCCTCCATTGTTGGTGGGACTGCAAACTGGTACAACAACTCTGGAAATCAATCTAGTGGTTCCTCTAAAAACTGGAAATAGATCTACCTGAAGACCTAGCAATACCACTCTTGGGAATATACCTAAAAGTTGCTCTACCAGGCCACAGGGGCACATGTTCTACTGTGTTTACAGCGGCCTCATTTGTGATAGCCAGAAGCTGGAAACAACCCAGATGTCTCACAACAGAAGAATGGATATAGAAAAAGTGGTTTATTTACATAATGAAATACTACACAGCTATTAAGAATGAATACATACTGGGATTTGGAGGCAAATGAATGGAACTAGAAAATATCGTTCTGTGTCAGGTAACTCAGACCCAAAAGGACTTGCATGGTATGTACTCACTAATAAGTGGATATCAGAAAAACAACAACACAACAACAACACAACAACAACAAACAACTAAAAAGAAAACAAAAAACAAAAAAGTTACAGAATACCTAAGATAGAGTCCACAGAATTCAAAAAGGTCAACAAGCTGAAGGGCCCAAGTGAGAACATGTCAGTCCCATTTGGGAGGGAGAAGACAGCAACCACAAGGGTGGAAGGAGGGAGGGATCTGGGAGGGAGAGGGATGGAGGGGGGTGAGAGGGGAACATGATCTGGTATTGGGTGGAGGAAAAGGATTGAAGCCCTGAGGGCAGCAGAAAGAAGGTAGGAGGTTGGCACGACCCTCTAGAATGTATCGGAGATCTAGGATGTGAGAGACTCTCAGGACTCAAAGGGAGGGACCCTAGATAGAGAGGGAACTTGTAGAACCCACCTCCAGCAGAAAGACAGGGCATCAAATGAGAGATGGGGTTGCCATCCCACAGTCAAACTCTGACCCATAATTGTTCCTGTCTGAAAGAATTGCAGGGATGGAAATGGAGAGGAACCTGAGGAAAAGAGGGTCCATTGACAGGCCCAAAGTAGAATCCAGCTCAAGAGGAGGCCCCAAGGCCTGGCACTATTACTGAGGCTATGGAGTGCTCACAAAAACGGATCTATCATAACTGCCCTCCGAAAGACCCAATAAGCAAATAAGATATTTGCACTCCATCAATAGACAGAAGCTTCTGACCCCTGTAGTTAAATTAGGGAAAAGCTGGAAGAAACTGAGGAGGAGGGTGACCCTGTAGGAGGACCAGCAGTCTCAATTAACGTGGACCCCAGAGATCTCTCAAACACTGGACCATCAACAAGACAACCTATGCCAACTGATATGAATCCCTCAACACATATACAGCAGAGTACTGCAGGGTCCGGGTTCAGTCAGAGAAGATGCACCTAACCCTCAAGAGACTGGAGTTCCCAGGGAGTTTAGAAGTTTGGTGGGGTGTGGCATGGGGGGTGGGGATGTCCTCGTGGAGACAGGGGTCAGGGAGTAGGTATGGTATGTGGAGCAGTGGACCAGGAGGGGAATAAAATCTGGAGTGTAAAATAAAAAAAGAAATAATAATAATAATAATCCTAAAAAATTACATAGAAACATGAAAGATAATTAGTATCCAAATCAATCAACAACAAACACAACCCAGAACAAACAAAACAAACCAACCAAACAAACAAAACCGAGAGTTATTACAATATCTACAGAGACATAGTGAAAGAGAGAATATGATTCTGGGATAAAACCAGAAATGTTACTAATGGGACAGAATAGAGGACCTAGAACCAAACCCACACAGGTACAGCTCATTAATATTCAGTAAAGGTTTAAAATGTACACTGGAAAATCTAAACTGGGAAAAGAAGGTAATCTTTCAACAAATGGTCCTGGGAAGACTGGGTATACACCTGAATGATGATAATAATAATGATAATCATAAAGATAATAATAATATATAATAATATAATATATATTATCTGTCATCCCAACAAAACCAATTAAATACATCAAAGACCTAAATCTAAAGCTGAAATGCTGAAAGTATTTGAGAAAAGCATAGGAGTTTGCCTCAGGATGTAGTGTAGGTAAGAATTTCTGAACAGGACACCAAAACTGTCACCATTATGGCAACCAGTCTGAATATTTCTAAAAATTTTAAAAATAGAACTACTATGTTACTTAGCAGTACCATCTGTGGAGCTAGATACCCAAAGCTCTCTGTATCCTACTGTGGCTGTATCTACATGTTCATGTGTATTGCTGCATATTCACCATTGCAAGAAATGGAATCATCCAGGCGGCTGTCCATCAGCAGATGACTAGATTGTGAGAACATGCAGAAAAATGGATGGACTTGGAAAATATTACATTAATTAAATGATCTAGAGTTAGGACGACAAGTATCACACATACTGTCTTATATGTGGATGCTGGCTTTTTATGTATGTATGTTATGTATGTATGTATGTATGTATGTATGTATGTATGTATGTGGGTATGAGTATGGGTATATCCTGTGAAAGTGGAAAAGAACCATGTGAGCAGGAGAAACTGGGGAAGGGGAAGAGGGCAATACCACATGACCTGAAGTGGGAAAGAGGCTACTCGGGATTGGAAGGGTACAAAGGAGAAGCTGGGGGGAGAAGGGGGAGCAGGAGAGAATCAGTGAAAAGAAATTTTGCTTAAAAATGTTATAGTGAAACCTAATATTTTTGTATGCTAATTAAAACCTTTATTTAATAAAAAGAAATAAATAGGGAGGAATAGCAAAAAAAAAAAAAAAGCTTACTTTCTAAAGGACTGCAGGAAATTAAAAAAATATATGTGATTTCTTAGAGTTGTTAAGATCAAAATGCAGAAAAGTTGCATTGAAATTTACTAATAATAATCTAATTATTGATCAACATTTGAAAATTCTATTCAAATTGTGACTGTTAATATAACTAGGTAATTGTGCTCTGGGGAAATTTTCTGTGTACACAACTGGTTTTTACTAATTTTTCCTCTGACTTAAGAACCCATTTTGTGTAAACCATAAACTTAACAATTCAATAACTTTTGAGTGAGTCTTCAAAATTGAAGTTACTTGACATAGTGAAATAAGTTCTGCCCAAATTTTCTTTCATCATTTATATCGTTCCTTAAGTTTTTACTTCATTATTGTGTGTATTTTATGGTCTTGGTTTGCTAGTTGCTTCCTTTCAAATAGTCTTGAATTTTATTTTTGTTTTGTTTTGTTTTTGAAAAATACAGTTGGTTTCATGCTTTGTGATGCTTTGTTGCATTTCATTTGAAGAATTCAGATGCATCTATGTTGTATTTTGTATTTTATCATGTTTTATCCTATGTTCTGGGGAAATTGTTTTGTTCTTAATTTACTTTAATTTATTTGGTTATTTTGTTTATTTACATTTCAAATATTATCACCATTACCAGTTTCCCCTCTGCAAATCCCCTATTTCATCCCCACTCCTGCTTCTATGACAGTGCTCCCCCACCCACTCCAGCTTCACAGCCCTAGCATTATCCTACACTAGAGCATCGAGCTTCCACAGGACCAAGGGCCTCCCTCCCATTGATGTCAGATAAGGCCATCCTCTGCTACATATGCATCTAGAGCTATGGGTCCCTTTGTGTACTCTTTGGTTGGTGGTTTAGTCCCTGAGATCTCTTGGGGATCTGGTTGGTTGATATTCTTGTTTGTCCTATGAGGTTGCAAACTCCTTCAGCTCCTTCAGTCCCCATAACTCCTCCATTGGGGACCCCATACTCAGTCTGATGGTAGGCTGCCAGCATCCACATCAATATTGGTCAGGCTTTGGCAGAGCTTCTCAGGAGACAGCTAAACCAGGCTCCAGTCAGCAAGCACTTCTCGGCAATAGTGTTTGGGTTTAGTGTCTGGAGATGGGATGGATCCCTAGGTGGGGCAATCTCTGGATGATCTTTGCTTCAGTCTCTGCTCCACAATTTGTCCCTGCATTACCTTTAGACAGAATTCTGTGCTAATATTTTTGAAATGAGTTAGTGGCCCCATCCCTCAACCATGGACTGTGCCTTATCTCTGGATATGATCTCTACATGTTCTCTCTCCCCTTTGTTGGGTATTTCAGTTAATGTCATCCCTGTTGGGTCCTAGGAGACTTTTTTTTATTGGATAATTTTATTTACATTTCAGATGTTATTCCCTTACCCCATTCCCCCCCACCAGGAACCCCCTATCCTATCCACCCTCCTCCTGCTTCTACGAGGATGTGCTCCCACCTACCCCCTACTCCTACTTCCCCATTCTTGAATTCCCCCACACACGGCATTCAGCCTTCATGGGACCAAGGATCTCCTCTCCCACCTATACCTGACAGGACCATCCTTCCTTGCATATACAGCTGGAGCCATGGGTCCTTCCCTATGTGCCCCCAGGCTGGTGGTTTACACCCTGAGTGCTCTGGTTGGTTGGTATTGTTGCTCTCTTAATGGGGTCGCAAACCCTTTCAGCTACTTCAGTCTTCACTCTAACTCCTCTATTGGAAACCCCATGATCAGTTCAATGGTTAACTGTGAGCATCCGCCTCTGAGTATCTCAAGCTCTTGCAGACCTCTAAGGAGACAGCTAAGCTATATCAGGCTTCGGTCAGCATTCACTTCCTGACATCCACATCAGCGTCTACTTTTGGTGACTGCACATGGGATGAATACCTCGGTGGAATGGTCTCCAGAGGGGCTCTCTTTCAGTTTCTGTCCTACACTTTGTTTTCATATTTGATCCCTTGAGTATTTTGTTAGTCCTTCTAAGAAGGACAAAAGCACCCCTACTTGGTCTTCCCTCTTCATGAGCATCATGTGGTCTGTGAGTTGAATCTTGGGTATTTCAAGTTTCTGGGCAAAAATCCAATAATCAGTGAGTGAATACCATGTGTGTTCTTTGAATTGGGTTACATCACTCAGGATGATATTTTCTAGTTCCATCCATTTACATAAGAATTTCTCGAATTCATTGTTTTTAATAGCTGAGTAATATTCCATTGTATAAATATACCACATTTTTTGTATCCATTTCTCTGTTGAAGGGCGTCTGGGTTCTTTCCAGCTACTGGCTATTATAAATAAAGCTGCTATGAACATAGTGGAGCATATGTCCTGTTATATGTGAGAGCATATTCTGGGTATATGCCCAGGAGTGGTATAGCTGGGTCCTCAGGTAGTGATATGTTCAATTTTCTGAGGAACCACCACACTGATTTCCAGAGTGGTTGCACCATCTTGCAATCCTACCAACAATGGAGGAGTGTTCCTCTTTCTCCACATCCTCTCCAGCATCTGTTATCCCCTGAGTTTTTTATCTTAGCCATTCTGACTGGTGTGAGGTGGAATCTCAGGGTTGTTTTGATTTGCATTTTCCTGATGACTAAGGATGTTGAACATTTCTTGTCATATTGATCTTTCACTTGTTTGGTTAGAGTCACACCAAGGTATTTTATATTGTTTGTGACTATTGCAAAGAGTGTTGTTTCCTTTGAGAATAGAAAGGCTACTAATTTGTTTAAGTTGACTTTATATCCAGCCAGTTTGTTGAAGTTGTTTATCAGGTTTAGGAGTTCTCTGATGGATTTTTGGGAGTCACTTAAATATACTAACATATCATCTTCAAATAGTGATATTTTGACTTCTTCCTTTTTTACTTGTATCCCTTTGACTTCTTTGTGTTGTCTAATTGCTCTAGCTAGAAATTCAAGTACTATATTGAATAGATAGGGAGTGAGTAGGCAGCCTTGTCTTGTCCCTGATTTTAGTGGGATTGCTTCAAGTTTCTCTCCATTTAGTTTGATGTTGGCTGCTGGTTTGCTGTATATTGCTTTTACTATGTTTAGGTATGGGTCTTGAATTCCTGTCTTTCAAAGACTTTTAGCATGAAGGAATGTTGTTGAATTTTGTCAAATGCTTTCTCGGAATCTAATTAAATGATCATGTGGTTTTTTTCTTTGAGTTTGTTTATATAATGGATTATGTTGATGGATTTCCATATATTGAATCATCCCTGCATCCCTGCAATGAAGCCTACTTGATTAGGGTGAGTGATCATTCTGATGTGTTCTTGGATTCAGTTTGTGGGAATTTTATTGAATATTTTTGTGTCGATATTCATAAGGGAAATTTCTCTGAAATTCTCTTTCTTTGTTGGGTCTTTGTGTGGTTTTAGTATCAGCATAACTGTGACTTCTTAGAACAAATTAGGTAGTGTTCCTTCTGTTTCTATTTTGTGGAATAGTTTGAAGAGTATTGGTATTAGGGCTTCTTGTAAGGTCTGAGAATTCTGTACTAACCCCATCTTTTCCTGGTTGGGAGACTTCTAATGACTGCTGCTATGATATTTGGGGTTATGGGACTGTTTAGATAGTTTATCTGATCCTGATTTAATTTGGGTATTTGGTATCTAGAAAATTGTCTATTTCATCCAGATTTTCCAGTTTTGTTGAGTATAGGTTTTTGTAGTAGGATCTGATGATGTTTAGAATTTCACAGTTCCTGTTGATACATCTCCATTTTCTGTTCTGATGTTGTTTATTTGGATATTGCCTCTGTGCCCTCTGGTTAGTCTGGCTAAGGATTTATCTATTTGTTGATTTTCTCAAAGAACCACCAGCTCCTGATTTTGTTGATTCTTTCTATAGTTCTTTTTGTTTCTACTTGGTTGATTTCAGCCCAGAGTTTGATTATTTCCTGCCATCTACTCCTCTTGGGTGTATTTGCTTCTTTTTGTTCTAGAGCTTTCAGGTGTGCTGTCAAGCTGCTAGTGTATGTGCTCAACTTTTTTTTTTTTGGCAGCACTCGGAGCTATGAGTTTTCCTCTTAGCAATGCTTTCACTGTGTCCCATAAGTTTTGGTATGTTGTGCCTTCATTTTCATTAACTTCTAAAAAGTCTTTAATTTCTTCCTTGACTAAGTTATCATTGAGTAGGGTGTTGTTCAGATTCCATGTGTATGTGGGTTTTATGTTGTTGTTGAATACCAGCCTTAGTTCATGATGATCTGATATGATGCCTGAGATTATTTATTATCTTTTTGTATCTGTTGAGGCTCGTTTTGGGAGTAATTATATGGTTTATTTTGGAGAAGGTACCATGAGGTGCTAAGAAAAAGATATATTCTTTTGTTTTAGGATGAAATGTTCTATAGATATTGGTTAAATCCAATCGGTCCATAACTTCCGTAAGTTTGACTGTGTCTCTGTTTAATTTCTGTTTCCATGATCTGTCCATTGTTGGTAGGAAGGTGCTGAAGTCTCTCACTATTATTATGTAAGATGTAATGTGTGCTTTGAGCTTTAGTAAAGTTTCTTTTATGAAGGTGGGTGCCCTTGCGTTTGGAACATAGATATTCAGAATTGAGAGTTCTTCTTGGTAGAATTCGTTTGATGAGTATAAAGTATTCTTCCTTATCATTTTTGATAAAACTTTCATTTTTAGGTTGAAAGCCAATTTTATTGGATATTAGAATGCCTACTTCAGCTTGTTTCTTGAGACCATTTGCTTGGAAAATTGTTTTCCAGACCTTTACTCTGAGGTAGTATCTGTCTTTGACACAGAGGTGAATTTCTTGTATGCAGCAAAATGCTGGGTCCTGTTTATGTATCAAGTCTGTTAGTCTATGTCTTTTTATTGGGGAATTGAGTCCATTGATGTTAAGAGAAATTAAGAAATAGTGAGTATTACTTTCTATTATTTTTGTTTTTAGAGATGGAATTATATTTGTGTGGCTATCTTCTTTTGGGTTTGTTGAAAGAATATTACTTTATTGGTTTTTCTAGTGTATAGTTTCCCTCCTTATCTTGGAGTTTTCCATCTATTATCCTTTTTAGTGCTAGATTTGTGGAAAGATATTGTGTAAATTTGCTTTTGTCATAGAATATCTTGATTTCTTCATCTATGGTAATTGAGATTTTTGCTGTGTATAGTAGTCTGGGCTGGCATTTGTATTTTCTTAGGGTCTGTATGACATCTGCCCAGGATCTTCTGGCTTTCATAGTCTCTGGTGAGAAGTCTGGTATAATTCTTATAGTTCTGTCTTTATATGTTACTGGACCTTTTTCCCTTACTGCTTTCAATATTTTTTCTTTGTTTTGTGCATTTGATGTTTTGATTACTATGTGACAGGAGAAATTTCTGTCCTGGTCTAGTCTATTTGGAGTTCTGTAGGCTTCTTGTATGTTTATGTGCATCTCTTTCTTTAGGTTACAGAAGTTTTCTTCTATAGTTTTGTTGAAGATATATTTACTGGTCCTTTAAGTCGGGAATCTTCACTCTCATCTATACCTATTATCCTTAGGTTTAATCTTCTCATTGTGTCCTGAATTTCCTGGATGTTTTGGGTTAGGAACTTTTTGTGTTTTGCATTTTCTCTGACAGTTGTGTCAAGGTTTTCCATGGTATCTTCTGCACCTGAGATTCTCTCTTCTACTTCTTGTATCCTGTTGGTGATGTTTGCATCTATGACTCCTGATCTCTTTCCTATGTTTTCTATCTCCAGGGTAGTCTCTCTTTGGGATTTCATTATTGTTTCTACCTCCACTTTTAGATCTTGGGTGGTTTTGTTCAATTCCTTCACCCGTTTGGTTGTGTTTTCCTGTAGTTCTTTAAGGGATTTTTTTGTGTTTCCTCTTTGAGGGCTTCTACCTGTTTACTTGTGTTCTCCTGTGTTTCTTTAAGGGCATTATTTATGTCCTTCTTAAAGTCCTCTATCATCATCATGAGAAGTGATTTTAATTCACAATCTTGTTTTTCTGTTATGTTGGGCTATCCAGGGCTTGCTGTGGTTGGAGAACTGGGTTCTGATGATGCCAAGTAGCCTTGGTTCTGTTGCTTATGTTCTTGCCTTTGCCTCTCACCATCTGGTTATCTTTGGTGTTAGCTGGTCTTGCTGTCTGTGACTGTGGCTTATCCCTCCTGCAAGCCTGCATGTCAGTACTCCTGGGAGACTAGGTGTCTCCGGAAGGAATTTGGGTATGGGGAGCTATGGCACAGGGTCAGCTCTAGGGTGCAGAAGGAAGCAGGAAGGATCCTGTCCCAGGCTGATTTTTTGTTTCCTGTGTCCTAATGGCTCTGGGCATGTCCCTGTTGTGCCAGGAATTTGAGCAGAAGTGGTGGTCTTGTCTGTTCTCACAGGTGTGTCATCACTCCTGGGAGCCTAGCTTTTTCCCAGCAGTATTTGAGTATGGAGACCTATTGCACTGGCTCAAATAGAGTCTTAGTAACAATCTTTCTTAAAGTGGACGCACTGGTGAGAGAAGGGAAGAGAAAAATACTTGACAGAGTCTTTGACTCAGTGATCCTTAAAAATCTCTACCTAATATTTCTCATCAATGTCCACTTCTTTTGGATTACTTTGTTCTATTTCAAAGGCATCTGCTAGTGGAGGGAAATACACACACACACACACACACACACACAAACACACACACAAACACACAATACACCATCAATTTTTCTGGCATTTTTAGGAGAGATTTATGTCAAATCCAGTATCTTTCATCAACAATGGAAAACAGACTTGTGTCCTCATGTAAGCTTTTCATTTCTACTCTAAATGTGGAATATTTAAGAAGAAGCAGATAAGAGGAAATGCATTTGGCAGAAGTTATAGTTTTGAATTATGAATATTAACAAAAGTGGCCACATAAGCAAGGTGAACTTTTTGAAGCTTCTGGAATAATTTGTCTTACTGCTAAAATGTGAAGCTACAGAGTGCAAAATTTTGTTAAATTCTGTATTTCAAAGATGATGAATAAAACCAAAACAGAAATACAAATTTAAAAAACTTGGCAATCACATCATCCTGGAAGATTCTAATCAACATAATTTTTAATTCTCTAATGAAATATACTCCCAAACTCAAGCAATCGAAAAAACTAAATGCTTTTGATTTTTATTAACTATTTCTGCAATAGTTTGTTAATATAAAGAAAAGCAAGTCAGGAACAGTTGGCTACATTATTCATTTTATTAAAATGATCTACAATTTCAATTCATAGTACTGCACTTCTTGTTAGCATATTCAACCACTTGTAAGCATGGTTACAATAATTTATGTAAAGCAAAATCAAATAACTTTCTTGGACTAGATCAAACAGCAAACTAATACTAAAGAATTTAAAAGCCAGAAGAGCCTGGACAAAGGTTATTCAGATTCTAAGAGAACACAAATACCAGCCTAGTCTATTATACCCAGTAAAACTCCCAATCAGGAAAGATGGAGAAACCAAAATATTCCAGGAAAAAAACAAAATTCAAACAATATCTAGCTACTAACCCAATCCTACAGAGGATTTTAGAAGGAAAACTCCAACACAAGGAGGGTATCTACACCAAAGAAAAAACAAGATATTAATCATCCCACAAAAATCCAAAAGGAGAGAATCACATACATAATGCCGCCTACAAAAACAAATGTTACAGGATCTAACAATAATCTGTCTTTAATATCTCTCAATATTAATGTCTCAACTCACCTATAAAAAGACATAATCTAATGCCACTTCACAACTACAAGCAGCATTTTCTTGCATAAAAGAGATACACTCAATATACAGACAGACAACCCCCGCAGTAAAAGCTGATAAAAGTCTATCTAAGCAAATGATCCCAAAAACAAGCTGGAGTTGCACCTAATATCCTATAAAGGACATTCAACCAAGTTTCAATGAAAAAGAAGGACACTTATATAAAAAAAGAAAAATCCACGCAAGAGAAGTCTCAATGAATATCTAGGGTCCAAATACAAGGACACCATATTCTAAAAGAAACTTTACTAAAGCTCAAAAGCAAGTGACCACACAATGTATGGAGACTTCAACACTCCACTCACTAAGTAGTCATTGAAAGAAACGAAAAAAACACAGTGAAACTAATAGAGGTTATAACAAGTGATTTACAATATCTACAGACATTCACCCTAAGACTTTAGAAATGAAAAGTGAGTCTGTAAAATTTTACGCTACTGAAGAATGAAAATTCTGCTATGGGGTTCAAACACACTATTAAGTAAAGCCATTGAGTGATTGAATACAAAGATTACAAAATGCACAACACTAGTAAATAAGATTATGCCAGAGTGTCAGCTCTAAAGGGCACCTACAAACTACTTTTACTTCAGGGACTTTAGAAAGAGCATGAAAGAGGCTGTAAGATCTTGGCATTGATGACCTAACATGAAGCAATGTTCTTGTGGTTAAAACAGGCAGTCAGTTGCAACCTAATGAACCCAGAAGTTTCTGCCCCAAAGCATTACCTAAGCTGCTTAAGCCAGAAAATAATTCAGCATTAGTAGGGTGGAGGACTACAATATCATTCACTGGAGTAGTAAATTACATAAAAGCCCGCTGTTGTTTATATGCTCATTTTGTGGCTACTGCTTAGCCTTGAGCAGAGAGCAACTCTTGGATTTTGATTTCTGGCAAGGTTTTATTACAGGTCTGTCTCTCAATAATTCTAACAGTGTAATGAATATGTGCATGGATTTCTAAGGCCTAAAATCAGCCATAGGCCTAAAATCAACAATAGGCCTGACATACATGCATGCTAACACAAAGTCTTGGGTCTCTGTGGAAAAACACTGAAACAGAAGGCTATAAGCTATTGTAAACAGGCAATTTCTGTGGAAATTTACCAGACCGAGTAGTCATAGGTCTTATAAATAGGCAGCCTCAGTGGACAGTACCAACTTAGATAAGGACAAGTGAATCATAGGCAGAGTCATAGTGACCTGTCCCCTGAAACCTACACTCAGCTGATTCCCTGTTCTGAAAGGTATCTGTACTCCCCCTGAACACCTATGCTCTGGTGCCATTCCCTTCCCCACATCCTGCCTTTTTGTGTTTATAACCTCTGTGTAAATAAGTAACTTATGATGTGATTTAAATAACTAAATAAAAATAATAAAAAAAAAAAAGATTCTAGAAGGCACATCTCCTAAGAGCACCTTTATTTTAGGACTTTGAATTTTCAACAATCTAAGATAATGTATCTGTGTGGGTTTAAGACATTGTATTTTTGGCATTGGTTATATTACTGGTAGAAGTTCAAGGTATGTAATAATTAGTATTTATATTATCTTCTTAATAAGCATTGGCTCCAATCAATTTATTATAAATAAAGCTGCAATCTTCCATATGCAGAAGGAAATATTTGATGGTGAGAAGCTCTAAAGGATAAAATGAATTATAGAGGGGACCAAGGAGGTCAGGCCATCAGAGATTCATGTAGTTTACATTGGTCATTGCATAATAACTTGTTTTCAGAAAAAATATAAGTAAATACCTGATTTCTAGAATTAGCCAACTTTCCTTGATGTAAACATGTAACTATGATCAACTTTAAGGTATCAATGTCATGCCGTTGACCACAGAACTAGGAAGAAGGTATCAGTTTCTACACATGACTGTGTATGTATATACACATGCTTGTGCATGTATATTTCTAGGCATACATGTAAATATAGATGAAAATCTCCTATTTTAAATATAATTTCTCTCATATAATTGTCAGAAGAACTATGAAAGGACATATGTGAAGAAATGGGGCAAAGTTTCTTGGAAGAAAGAATAGTGAATTCAAATTCCTGATGGGGGACTGAGTTTGATGTTTTTCTGGTTTTCTGGCAATGTAGAAGTGATATTGCCTTAGTATGACTACTATAACAAAATAGGTACTATAACAAAAAGGTACTATAACAAAATAGGTACTATAACAAAATAACATATACCAGGTGGTTTATAAACAACAGAAATTAATACTTCTCTGTCAGGAGCAGCCATGCTTATACACTGAAGGCCTAAAATTAGCAATAGGCCTAAGTCAGCTTGTTAGCACAGTCTTGGGTCTCTGTGGAAAAACACTGAAACAGATAGCTATAAGATATTGTAAACAGGTAGCTTTGGTGGAAATTTACCAGCTTGGATGAGAACAAGTAGTCATAGGTATTGTGGATAGTCATAGACCTTGGGTAGCCTTGGTAGATAGTACCAACTTAGATAAGGACAAGTGAATCATAGGCAGAGTCATCGTGACCTGTCCCCTGAATCTTCACCCAGCTGACACTCTGTTCTGGAAGATATCTCTACTCCCCCTGAACACTTATGCTCCTGCATCATTCCTTTCCCCACATCCTGCCTTTTTGTGTACATAACCCCTGTGTGAAAAAGTAAAAATGTTGGTTTGATCAGTCCATAGACAAGCCGCTGTTCTTTGCGTTTGCCTGTGTCCCCCATTCTCTCTTTCAGGTGATCTCCCTGGACCCCTGCATAATGCCCTGCTGGACAGGACACCTCACCATTCTAGAGGCTGAAAAGTCAGAGATGATGTCAGTAGGGTTGAATTATAGTGGTCATCTTTTCTGATACACTGATGATGCCTACAGTTCTGTCTTTACATTATGTGAAAGGAAAGACAATTTCCCAAGGCCTTCCTGGTAAACACATTTCTATTCACAGGAACAATGTCTTCTAGACATAGTTACCCCCAAAGCTGCCCTCTGATCCCATATCAGACTGAGGATTAGGTCTTAGTGGTTAGTTCTGGAGAAATATAAACTTTTAGAGTATCAGGAATCAAGAAAGCTAATATAGATGGAGAAGAGTCATTTGTTAAGTTGGGAGAAATAATGTCTGGGAGACATTATAAATATGTATTAAGTATGCCTATTTGGGGTTGGACAGGGAAGACCTCACAGGTATGAAAATAGAAGTTAAGATAGCAGCAATTTGTTAGAAGAAAGAACAAGCCTTCCTTCTGAGACCTAGAAATCACATTGGGCAGGCAGCATTTTCCTTTACATACATCGATCCCCCAGTCTTTAGCTTTTATATAAAGAATACAGTGCTAGAACACTCACAGAATCAACTATCCTGGGCTGATAGGGGCTCAGAGACTAAACCAACAACCAGGGTGCCTGCATGGGACTGACCTAGACCCTCACATATATGTTACAGTTGTGCAGCTTGGTCTTCATGTGGGACTCCTAATAGCCAGAACAGCAGCTGTTTCTAACTTTTTTGCCTGCCTTTTGGACCTTTTCCTCCTACTGGGTTGCCTTGGCCAGCCTTCATTTTATCTTTATTGTTTGGGAGTAAAGGTATGTACTAAGAACATGTCTGTATTCCAGCCAGAGGGACTAAATGTTTGTGCTAATGGCTGAGTCACACCACAGCTTGAAACAATTTTTTTTTTCAGTAAGCAACAAAATCTTGGGTTCTCAGGTTCACAGTGTGATCAAATATCTAGTAACATCTGAGTCTATAGGGGCTCACAGAGACTGAACCACCAACCAAAGAGCATGTATGGGGTAGATCTAGTACTTCTATATATATATGCAACAGATGTACAGCTTCTTCATGTGAGATCTCTAACAGAAAGAACAAGGGATGTCTCTCACTCTGTTGCATACCTTTGGATCCCTTTCCCCTAACTGGATGGCTTTGTCTAGTCTTAATAAAAGAAGATGCACCCAATCCTATTACAACATAATGTGCCAAAGCAGGTTGATATCTACGTGAGGTCTCCCTTTCTCAGAGTAGAAAGGGAGGGAGCATAGGGAGAGGGATGAAGAAGGGGAGGGACTGGCTGGGGAGGAAGGAGGGGAAGCTCTGATTGGTATGTAATATAAACACATAAATTAATGAAAACCAAAAAGAAAAAAAAACTAGATCCATGTAAGGGTTTCCAAAAGACATATCTGATAGAGGGAAATACCTAAAATATATAAATAACTAAAAAAATGGACACCAAGCAAACAAATAACCCAATTAAAAAATGGAGTATAGACCTAAAAAGAGAATTCTCCAAAAAGGAAACATAAATGGCCAAGAAGAACTTAGATAAATCTTCAACATCCTTAGCCATCAAGAAAACACAAATCAAAACTACTTTGAGATTTTATTTTATACCTGTCAGTGTGGAGGTCCCTGCAAATGTCATGGCCAGTGGTGAAATGACGTACAGAGGCAAGAATGAAAACTGGGTTTGGTATGACTTAGTTGGGTGGGTTCAAACTTTTGGAATCTGATGACAAGTGCTTTATATTTGTATATATTTAAACACATTAAAACTTTGGTAAGAACTTTCCACATGACAATTATCATAAAATAGCTTTAAGCATTGCTATATCAATATGCCTTTGCAAAGTACATCTCATTCACAAAACACCTGTGACCTTTTCCACATGAATGAGTTCTGTTGACCAAGATACAGTGCTCAGCATAAAGACCTAGGGAAGAAGGGATTTGTAATAAGTATAATAGTAAACTCTTTTGCAAAGTACATGGGACCTCTTTCATGAGGATGGAGTCTGTGGACTGAGAAACAATTCTTGGGAGGCTGGAGGATTGGGTTGAAGGCTGGCTATATAAAGTAACAAAAAGATCACCTGCTTATTAAGTAACACCCACTCCAGCCTTCTGGTTGAACAGATGTCAGTTCCTTCCATTTTAGAAACAAAATTCTGCGTATTTAACAATTCTGATTTCTTTAGTGCTCTCTGTAAGTGCATGGACCTCTTGTCCTTTGCATGTCAGAATGGCTAAGATTCATAAAACAAGAGCAAACCTTGCTGGCAAGGATGTGGAGTAAGGGGAGCCTCATCCATTGCTTATGCAGCTGACAGCTCTGGTGCTGCCTGTGGTACCAAGCTTGGGTGTAGGCCTGGGGGATTAAAGAAAGACTCAGACTCGGGTCATCAGTTATGAGAGAATGCCAAAACTTTTACTGGGCAGGTTCAATATATATACATCAAGCCAGGGAAGGAAAAATACAAACTCAGGGACAAACAGGAACTCAACTGGGGGAGGGGCAATAGAATGTCAAGTGTAAATTCCCTTCCTGGGGCACCATGTCTTAGTCAGGATGTTTTGATCCTAGAGGAACCACAAAATGTTACTTAGTAGACTGCAGCATACGGAAAGGCTCAGCCAGTGCATAGCAGCCCTTCAGGGTCCTACAGGTTCTCTGTTTTTATTTTATAGGCAAATAGCATCTGTCTTAGGTCACCTTCCATCAATACCAATTACCTGTCATTGGGAATCCCTGCTAGCGTCAGGTATAAGCCTTTGTATAAGGGCAGCAACACCTTCAACAGGAAAATCTTGTGCTCTTCCTTTAGTGATAAGGTAAATTCATTAATTATACTTCCCAGGATCTCTAGTAACTCTGCTATGCCATTGTGGTGCTCTGTCTCATAGACAAACATATAAAATATATTATTGATCTGTTTCCTGGTGTAAGTGCACAATCCTAAGAACTTCACATAGATTCTGTGCTGGGTTGTTTTTAGAAAATCTCTCTCCCAAGGATCTTCACTGACAAAGAGTTCTAGAAGCTGCAATAGAAATTTCTGATCAATATATTTCTTTGCTATATTGGGCTGGAAATCTGGAGACTCTAAAAATCTTAAATTCATAAACAAGCTGCAGATGAGGCTAGGCTGTTTCTAATATTGGTTCATCTCCTCCTGGGTCAAATTTTGCTCCCGTAGGATTGGAAGAGGGTGGCAAGGCTTGAAACATATTAACTGCAAACATGTGGACGACTTCGGGGTAAATGGGCTCTGTTATTCCATTCTGGTTGTGGGTGATATACTCCACCATCTCGCTTAGCACAGCTTGCTTACTTCCTTCCATATCAGGTCATTCAGTGGGTCAGAAACAAAGTCAAAGAGGACACAACACTGATGTAGCTTCTGGATGAAAACTTCTCTTCACCCGCAGGAGGAACATCTTGTAAAGATGGGAATTTTTGCAGTTCTCTATTATTGCTGGCATTAAACCATGAAGAGTTCTGCCATTTGTCTTTCTTCACAGGGACTACGATTGGCTGAGGGACTGGTACTTTTATTTTAGTAGGTGTTGAAGACTGGACAGTTCTGAGGCTGTTTTTCCTGCTGGATATCTCTGCTTCTGCTGTATCTTGTCCTTCTTTTGAACCTTTTCCACTTTTCACTAGTTTTGGTGGTCCTTTCTCTTTCGTGTTTTTATTCAGCATGGCTGGTCCAGACCGCAGCCTCCGCAGCTCCTGCGCCGCCCACCACCACTGCTGCTGCAGAGGCAGAAATGCCCCCGGCCTGGCCATCATGCCATCCCGGCTGCCACCGCCACCACCGGGGGACTGAGTAGCTCGTCTGCTCTCGCTTTTTCCTTTTCCAGGCTCCCCTTCCAATTTTTTGACTTTGCATTTCTTCAATTTTTCCTTTTCTAAAATTTCTCCCTCATCCTCTGAACTGGAGCTATTCTCCACCTCATGCAAGGATTTCTTAGCAGTATCATCCTGTGGCACTACTTGTAGGGAGGAACTCCTAGTTCCCATGGCGCAATCAAAACTATCAAACTCTCTAACTGCTACTTACTACTTTCAGTTTGATCTCACTCTGCTTCTCCGATACGTTCCACTCACTGAGCCAGCCTGCCGGCTTCCTCCAGGAATGATCCCATCAGGTTCTTCTCTCTCTCCCAATCTCGATCTCGGTGGAACCGCCACTTGACAGCTCTGGTGCTGCCCGAGGTACCGGTACCGAGCTCGGGTGTAGGCCTGGGAGATTAAAGAAAGACTCAGACTCAGGTCATCTGTTATGAGGGAATGCCAAAACTTTTACTGGGCAGGTTCAATATATATACACCAAGCTAAAGAAGGAAAAACACAAACTCAGGAAAAAACAGGAACTCAACTGGGGGCAATAGTATGTCAAGTGTAAATTCCCTTCCTGGAACACCATGCCTTAGTCAGGATGTTTTGATCCTAGAGGAACCACAGAATGTTACATAGTAGACAGTAGCATATGGAAAGGCTCAGTCAGGGCATAGCAGCCCTTTGGGGTCCTACATGCAGCCATGATGGAAAGCAGTGTGTTAGTTCCTCAGGAAGATGGGAATTGATCTACCTCAAGAGCCAGCTATTTACTCCTATATATCTAAAGGAGTCTATATCCTACTGCAGAGGCATTTGCTCAAACATGTCCATTGCTTCTCTATTCATAGTAGCCAGAAATTGGAATCAACCTAGATGTCCATCAATAGATAAATGGATAAACAAGGCATAGTTTAGTATATTTACACAAAGGAATTTTATTCAGCTGTTACAAAAATTAAATCATAAAATTTTCAGTTAAATGGATTGAGCATAAAAAAAAAAAATTTTACTGCGTCAGGCAACTCAGAACTAAAAAGATATATATGACATACATTTTCTTATGTGTAGAATTATCTGTTAAGTATTCAATAAGCAGACTATACTCCATACAGCCACAGAGGTTAAGTATGTATTATAGGACTGGGGTGAAGGATTGGATTACTCTAGGAAGGAGAAATAGAATAGTTATTGATAGATTAGTAGTGAACTGGATTGGGAGGGTCAAATAGGGAGAGGGAGGAAAAGTGGACTAAGGAGAGAATATGGTGAGGAATAGCTAAAATGAAAGGCCATTCAAAAGGTTGTATGAAAACCCAATAGAGTATAAGTTCCCTAAAATATATACATATATGAAGATGATCAAAAAGGAATCCTTGAAGAACAGGAGAGACTGAACCCAACTGGACATCTCTTGTCATAAAATAGAGCCTCCAGTTCTGAGAATGGGTTACATCATGTATTGACCAATGAAGCCTCATGAGAACCCAAAAACAACCAAGGCTATTGCCAAGGCTATTGGTTGCTTTCCACAAACTGATGGTAAGGTCCCATTGCTGGAGATAACACCTATACAACTCCTTAAACTGGAGAAGTTGAGCCAGTGTCTAACTAGAACCTTCATCCTTACAGATTAGTGTTCATGGTACTGGAAGTTACTTATCACATTACCAAAGGAAAAAGGTAACTAGTGAATGAGGTATGCTAGTGAGTAATAACACAAAGCTTGTGGGAGTAGCCAGCCAATAACTCTATGAGATGGAATTTGTCTTAGGGATTCATTACTGTGAACACCAAGGCAACTCTTATAAAGGATAATGTTTAATTAGGCTGACTTACAGTTTCAGAGGTTTAGTTCATTATTATCATGGTGGGAAGCATGGCAGCATGTAGACAGGCATGTTGCTGGAGGAGCTGAGAGTTCTGCATCTTCATCTAAAGACAGTCAAAAGGAGACTGTCTTCTTCAGGCAGGCAGGAGAAGGGTCTCTTCCACACTAGGCAGAGCTTGAGCACAGAAGGCCTCAAAGCCCTCTTATATAGCGAGACACTTTCTCTAACAAGGCCATACCTACTCCAAAAGGCCACACTTTCTAATAATGCCACTCCCTATAGCCAAACACTGAAACACATGAATTTGTGGGGGTCATTCCTATTCAAATCACCACAGAACCCTTCTCCAGCATTGCCTGGATGGCAAAGAACCTGAGACCAGACAAGTCAAAGACTTAAAGGAAAACCAAATACTACTGTTCTGCTAACAAAACATAGCCATAAAGGGACTCCTAATGACATTCTGCTATACTCATAGATGAGTGCTTTGTTCAGTCATCATTAGAAAAGCTTCCTCCTGAAGTATATGGGAACAAATACAGAGGCCCACAGCCAGGAAATACGCAGAGTATGAGTTTTTTAGGAGTCAGCAGGGATGGAGAACAGCAAGGAAACAAAATCTTCAAAACATAGCAGGAATAATGCACATATGAACTCATAGAGACTTTTGCAGAATGCACAGGGCTGGCCAGCATGGGTCTGTGTGAAATAGACTGTTGCAGAATGCACAAGACCAGCATGGATCTGTGCCAATTGAGCCCCCTGTGCTGAGAGGAGAAATAGTCACAAGACCCCATCACTAACCAGGCAATAATCTCCATTTGATAACTTGCAAATGAAAAGTTGCTTTTCTCTAACAGTGTTTCACTGTGGATCTATACCACTCTTAAGAGCATGCCCCAGGTCCAGCAGAAGCTAGCCAACACAACTAGAACTCAGTAGCATTTTTGAAGGTTCTCTTTCTCATAATGTTTTGTCAGGACGTTTTATTTTAACCTTACTGGTCCTTAGAATATATAATATGGCTTCTGCTTTTGCGTTTTTTATTGAATTCCTGTGCGCTCAAGTGTGTGTTTCTTTCCTTAGCTCTTTTTCTTCTGTTTTCCCCTTTTCTGATTGTTTTTGTTTTATATTATTTTATTACTATTGGTTAGATCCTGATTTGGTTTCTGAGGAGAGACTGAAAGGGTGTGGATTTGAATAGGCAGAGACTCGGAGGATCTTGGAGCAGTTAGGGGAGGGGGAATTGCAATCAGAATATAGCTTATGAAAAACCTATTTTCAATAAAAGAAAAATAGTATATTTGAAAGCTATAGGGAAGTTAAGGAAAGGAGCACTGAAGGGCTGTCATTTGTGAAGAAAATCTGATGTAAGAAAAAAAAAAACTCGTGTAAAGCCAAATGCAATAATATAAAAGAGTATGTTGTTTGCTGGTAATATCAGAAAATAGGGCCTAAATTCTTAAGGAATCGTAATAAAACACCAACTTCTTTCTAATCCATTGGAATCCAGTTGCTATATGGAGAGCTTGGTGAGCACAGAATGCTTTTACTGGGCTTATTGACTATTTTCACTTTCTATGGAACCAAGAGTCGAACTACAGAATCATAGAAAACTGCAAACTATAGCAAAACAAGCGTGAGCCCTCGGAGCAGTAGGCTCGCGGAGGACACCCTTTCCCTGGGACGCCCATCCTCCAGCCTACGCGGACCAGGCTGTGGTGGGCGTGGCTTCCGCTAACGTCACTGCCGTGCGCCAACTGGCGGCAGATTCAAATCGACCGCTCTGGGGTGTGGGGACACAAGTGGCACGTCACTCTGAGGCGAGCGGCCCTGCGATCGCGGAAGCCGAGGCAGAGGGAAGCGAGACCGGCCGTGAAGATGGCGCTCTCCACTACAGTCTCGAGGCGGATAAAGCGCAAGGCGCCCCGCGCCTTCCTCAAGCGCACCTTCAAGCAGAAGAAGCCGTGCCTCCGTCTGGAGACCTGCTGCGACCTCCTGGTAAGTCCCGCTCTCTCCGCCCGCAGGCCCAACAGCCGTGACTGGCAGCACCCCAAACTCGTCCATCAGGACGCCGAGCGCCCCTGCACCGGGGAACGCTCTTGAAAGACTCCAACTAAACCCCCGCCCTTATGACTTCCAGGAGCAGCCATTAAGGACATTGGCTCTGTGATTCGTTTAAATGAGCTGTGTATGGAAGGTAAGCCGGCTACAAACAGATTCGGCCTCCTGCCTCCCCTAGCTCCTGTACGATGTTACCGAACACTTGCTCTATGGCCGCTGCACTAGATCCCTTACTAAAGGACAGTGATCCAACAGTGATCATGTAACTGTGGCGTCTAGTTTTTAAAACTTTCAAGACGGTCGTTTTTCACACTCATGTTTACCCGAAATATAATGCTTTCCACTAATTGGCCCCAATCCAACAACTCTATGTTTCTGCCTGGAAGTAAATTCAGTTTGTGTTCTGTTTTTGTTTTCTTTGTGTGTGTGTGTGGGGGGGCGAGGGAGTGTTGTCTTTTTGTTTTGCTTTATTTTTGGTTTGGTTTTTCAAGACAGGGTTTGTCTGTGTAGCCTGGCTGCCCTGGAACTCCGTCTGTAGACCAGGCTGACTTCGAACTCATAAGATCTGTCTGCTTCTGCCACCACCAATACCACTCTCAATATTAAAGACCTTTATTTGTTTTAGAGACAGGGCTTCTCTGTAACTACCTGGCAGTTCTGGAATTCAGTTTGTAGACTAGGCTGGACCTCACAGAGACACCCTACCCCACCCCCCACCTCTGCCTCTGCCTCCCAAGTGCAGGTGTTGCTCACCACCACGCCTACAGTTTGTTTTGATTGCATGGAACGGATTTCACCTACAAAAGGAATATTATGTCCCCAGATTAAACCACAGGAACACTTCCTTTCCTCTCTTCTGAAAGCACATGTCTCTTCCAGATGAAGGTGACAAACCGGGGTTATTTTTTCTCTATCTTCCCATCTGTTGGATCCTTGCAGGGTTTCTATTATTTTCTTTTCTTTGAGAGGGAGCTTCACTATGCATCGGCAGGCTGGCCTGGAACTCATTATGTAGACCAGGCTGGCCTTGAACACACAGGTACATCATCCTGACTTTGCCTGTCAGTGCTGGTATTAAAGCTGTTGCCTATGCTCCCTTTAAGGTTTATGTAAACATTGTTTTTACTTATGTGTGTCTGAGTGAATGCCATATGTGGGTGCTTGTAGCTTGAGTTAAGAGCAGTTGTCAGTGCCTGACAATGGATGCTGACAACTCGGCTCCTCCAGAACAGCAGCAAATGCTCTTAACCATTAAGCCATCTCCAGATACTGGTTTTCTTTCTTTTCCTTCTTTCCTCTTTCTTTCTTTCTTCTTTCTTTTTCTTTCTTTCTTTCTTCTAAATTAATTTTTTTATTGAATATTTTATTTACATTTCAGATGTTATCCTCTTTCCCCATTCCCTTCCCCCAGAAACCTTCTATCCAATCCCCCCTCCTTCTGCTTCTATGAGGATGTCTCTCCACCCACCCACCCCACCCACTCCCACCTCCCCGCCCTCGCCCCTCAATTTCTTCCACACTGGGGCATCCGCTTTCACGGGACCAAGGACTCTTCTCCCAACTATGCACAAAAGACCATCCTCTCCTACATATACAGCTGGAGCCATAGGTCCTCCCTATGTGCTCCCAGGCTGGTGGTTTAGACCCTGGGAGCTCTGGTTGGTTGGTATTGTTGTTCTCCCCATTGGGCCACAAATCCCTTCAGCTCCTTCAGTCTCCTCTCTAACTTCTCCATTGGGAACCCATGATCAATTCGATGTTTAGCTGTGAACATCCATCTCTGTATATGTCAGGCTCTGGCAGACCTCTAAGGAGACAACTGTATCAGGCTCCTGTCAGCAGGCACTTCCTGGCATCCACGTCAGTGTCTACCTTTGGTGACTGCACAAGGGATGGATACCCAGGTGGAGTGGTCTGCAGACGGCCCCTCCTTCAGTTTCTGTCCCACACTTTGTCTCCATATTTGCTCCATGAATATTTTGTTACTCCTTCTAAGAAGGACAGAAGCACCCACACTTTAGTTTTCCTTCCTCATGAGCTTCATGTGGTCTGTGAGTTGTATCTTGGATATTATGAGCTTTTGGGCTAATATCTACTTATCAGTGAGTGCAAACCATGTGTGTTCTTTTGTGATTGGGTTACCTCACTCAGGATAAGAATTTCATGAATTCATTGATTTAATAGCTGAATAATACTCCATTGTGTAAATGTACCACATTTTCTGTATCCATTCCTTTGTTGAAGGACATCGGGTTGTTTTCAGCTTCTGCCTATTATAAATAAGGCTGCTATGAACATAGTGGAGCATGTGTCCTTGTTATATGTTGGAGCATCTTCTGGGTACATGCCCAGGAGTGGTATAGCTAGGTCCTCAGGTAATGATATGTCCAGTTTTCTGAGGAACTGCCAGACTGATTTCCAGAGTGGTTGCACCATCTTGCAATCCCACCAACAATGGAGGAGTGTTCCTCTTTCTTCACATCCTCGCAGCATCTGCTATCCCCTGAGTTTTTGATCTTAACCATTCTGACTGGTATAAGGTGGAATCTCAGGGTTGTTTTGATTTGCATTTTCCTGATGACTAAGGATGTTGAACATTTCTTTAGGTGCTTCTCGGCCATTCGAATTTCCTCAGTTGAGAATTCTTTGTTTAGCTCTGTACTCCATTTTCTAATAGGGTTATTTGGTTGTCTGGAGTCTAGTTTCTTGAGTTCTTTGTATGTATTGAATATGAGCCCTCTATTAGATGTAGGATTAGTAAAGATCTTTTCCTAATCTGTTGGTTGCTGTTTTGTCCTATTGACTAGTGTCCTTTGCCTTACAGAAGCTTTGCAATTTTAAGAGGTCCCATTTGTCAATTCTTGATCTTAGAGCATAAGCCATTGGTGTTCTGTTCAGGAAAATTTCCCCTGTGCCCAGGTATTTGAAGTTTTTCCCCACCTTCTTTTCTGTTAGTTTCAGTGGATCTGGTTTTATGTGGAGGTCCTTGATCCACTTGGACTTGAGCTTTGTACAAGGAGATAAGAATGGATTATTTGCATTCTTCTACATACAGACCTCCAGCTGAACCAGCACCATTTGTTGAAAATGCTGTCCTTTTTCAACTTGACAGTTTTAGCTCCTTTGTCAAAGATCAAGTGTGGGTTCATTTCTGGGTCTTCTATTGAGCTTCCTACCTGTCTCTGTACTGATACCATGGAGGCTTTTTTTTTTTTTTTTTTTTTTTTTTTTAATCACTATAGCTCTGTATTACAGCTTTAGTCAGGGATGGTGATTCCCCCCAAGAAGTTCATTTGATGTTGGGAATAGTTTCCACTATCCTGGGTTTTTTGTTATTCCAAATGAATTTGAGAATTGCTCTTTCTATCTCTATGAAGAATTGAGTTGGAATTTTGAGGGGGCTCACATTGAATCTGTAGATTGATTTCAGCAAGATTGCCATTTTTACTACATCAATCCTGCCAATCCATGAGCATGGGAGATCTTTCCATCTTCTGAGATCTTCTTCGATGTCTTTATTCAGAGACTTGAAGTTCTTGTCATACAGATCTTTCACTTGCTTGGTTAGATTCACCAAGGTTAGAGGAAGGCTACTGATTTGTTTGAGTTAATTTTATATCCAGCCACTTTGCTGAAGTTATTTATCAGGTTTAGGAGTTCTCTGGTGGAAGCTTTGAGGTCACTTAAGTATACTATCATATCATCTGCAAATAGTGATATTTTGACTTCTTCTTTTCCTATTTGTATCCCTTTGACTTCCTTTTGCTGTCTAATTGCTCTGGCTAGGATTTCTAGTACTATATTGAATAGGTAGGGGGAGAGTGGGCAGCCTTGTCTAGTCCCTGATTTTAGTGGGATTGCTTTAAGTTTCTCCTCCACTTAGTTTGATGTTGGCTACTGGTTTGCTGTATATTGCTTTTACTATATTTAGTTATGGGCCTTGAATTCCTGATCTTTCCAGAACTTTTATCATGAAGGGATGTTGAATTTTGTCAAATGCTTTCTCAGCATCTAGTGAGATGATCATGTGGTTTTTTTTCTTTGAGTTTGTTTATATAGTGGATTATGTTGATGGATTTCTGAATATTGAACCATCCCTGCATTCCTGGGATAAAGCCTACTTAATCATGATGGATGATTGTTTTGATGTGTTCTTGATTTGGTTTGTGAGAATTTTATTGAGTATTTTTGCATCAATATTCATAAGGGAGATTGGTCTGAGGTACTCTTTTTTGTTATGTCTTTTTGTAGTTTAAGTGTGAACATAATTGTGGCTTCATAGAACGAATTGGGTAGTGTTCCTTCTGTTTCTGTTTTGTGGAATAGTTTGAAGAGAATTGGTATTAGGTCTTCTTGGAAGGTCTGATAGAATTCTGCATTAAAATCATCTGGTCCTGGGCTTTTTTTGGTGGGGAGACTTTTAATGACTACTGCTAATTCTTCAGGGGTTATGGGACTGTTTAGATGGTTTATCAGCTCCTGATTTAACTTTGGTACCTGATACCTGTCTAGAAAATTGTCCATTTCATCCAGATTTTCCAGTTTTGTTGAATATATGCTTTTGTAGTAGGATCTGATGACTTTTTTAATTTCCTCAGTTTCTGTTGTTATGTCTCCCTTTTCAGCTCTGATTTTATTAATTTGGATACTGTCTCTGTGCCTTCTCGTAAGTCCAGCTAAGGGTTTATTTATCGTGGTTCTTTTCTCAAAGAAACCACTCCTGGTTTTGTTGATACTTTGTATACTTCTTTTTGTTTCTACTTGGTTGATTTCAGCCCTGAGATTGATTATTTCTTGCTGTCTACTCTTGGGTATATTTGCTTCTTTTTGTTCTAGAGCTGTCAGGTGTTCTGTCAAGTGGCTAGTGTATGCTCTCTCTAGTTTCTTTTTGTAGGCACTTAGAGCTATGAGTTTTCCTCTTAGCACTGCTTTGATTGTGTCCCGTAAGTTTTGGTATGATTAGCCTTCATTTTCATTAAATCCTAAAAAGTCTTCAATATCTTTCTTTATTTCTTCCTTGACCAAGTCATCATTGAGTAGAGCATCTTAGTTTCTGTTTCCATGATCTGTCCATTGGTGAAAGTGGATATTGAAGTCTCTCACTATTATTGTGAGGTGCAATGTGTGCTTTGAGCTTTAGTAAAGTTTCTTTATGAATCTGGGTGCCTTGCATTTGGAGCATAGATATTCAGAATTGAGAGTTCATCTTGGTAGATTTTTCCTTTGATGTGTATGAAGTGGCCTTCCTTATTTTATTTATATTTTTGATAACTTTTGGTTGAAAGTTGATAGCTTGTTTCTTGAGGTCATTTTCTTGGAAAATTGTTTTCCAGACCTTTACTCTGAAGTAGTGTCTGTCTTTGACACTGAGGTCCATTTCTTGTATGCAGCAAAATGATGGATCCTGTTTATGTATCCAGTCTGTTAGTTCATTTCTTTTTATTGGGGAATTGAGTCCATTGATGTTCAGAGATATTAAGGAAAAATGGTTGTTGCTTCTTGTTATCTTTGTTAATATAGGGGAATTATGTTTGTGTAGCTATCTTCTTTTGGGTTTGTTGAAAGAATATTACTTTCTTTTTCTAGGTTGTAGTTTCCCTCCTCGTATTGGAATTTTCCATCTATTATCTTTTGTAGTGCTAGATTTATGGAAAGATAATTGTGTAAACTTGGTTTTGTCATGGAATATCTTGGTTTCTCCATCTATTATGATTAAGAGTTTTGCTGGATATAGTAGTCTGGGCTGGCATTTGTGTTCTCTTAGGGTCTGTATGATATCATCAGTTCAGGATCTTTGGCTTTTATAGTCTCTGGTGAGAAGTCTGGTGTAATTCTTATAGGTCTGTCTCTATATGTTACTTGAACTTTTTCCCTTACTGTTTTCAATGTTTTTTCTTTGTTTTGTGCATTTGATGTTTTGATTACTATGTGACAGGAGAAATTTCTGTTCTGGTCTATTCTATTTGGAGTTCTGTAGGGTTCTTTTCTGTTTATGTGCATCTCTTTCTTTAGGTTACAGAAGGTTTTTTTTGTTTTTTGTTTTTTTTTGTTTTGTTTTGTTTTTCCCATTGAAGGACAGTGGAATCGAATGGGACAGACACAGCACTCAGAGGACAGAGCGCGGAGACTAGAGCGGTGCACCACCGCTGGACGGTTGTAGAAGTTTTCTTCTATAGTTTTGTTGAAGATATTTACTGGTCCTTTAAGTCGGGAATCTTCAGTCTCATCTATACCTATTATCCTTAGGTTTGGTCTTCTCATTGTGTCCTGAATTTTCTGGATGTTTTGGGTTAGGAACTTTTTGTGTTTTGCATTTTCTCTGACAGTTGTGTCAATGTTTTCCATGGTATCTTCTGCACCTGAGATTCTCTCTTCTATTTCTTGTATTCTGTTGGTGATGTTTCCATCTATGATTCCTGATCTCTTTCCTATGTTTTCTATCTCCAGGGTAGTCTCCCTTTGGGATTTCTTTATTGTTTCTACTTCCATTTTTAGATCACGGATGGTTTTGTTCAGTTCCTTCACCTGTTTGGTTGTGTTTTCTTACAATTCTTTAAGGGATTTTTTTGTGTTTCCACTTTGAGGGTTTCTACCTGTTTACCTGTGTTCTCCTTTGTTTTTTTTTAAGGAGTTATTTATGTGCTTCTTAAAGTCTCTTCATCATCATGAGAAGTGATTTTAAATCTGAATCCTGCTTTTCTGGGTTTTGGGGTATCCAGGACTTGCTATGGTGGCAAAACTGGGTTCTGATGATGTCAGGTAACCTTGGTTTCTGTTGCTTATGTTCTTGTGCTTGTCTTTCACCATCTGGTTATCTCTAGTGTTACCTGCACTCACTTAGCTTCCCTGAGTGCAGTGGTTCCTCTTTTGCTCTTGAGTGCAGTGGTTCTTCTGCTGGTCTCAATGCAGTGGTTCCTCTTCTGCTCTTGCTCTGAATGCAGTGGTTCTTCTAGGAAAGGTCAGGATGTGGAGTCTTCATTGGAGCAGACCAGCTAGGTATCTGCCCCAGCAGCAAGGACCAAGCAAGGGGTGGAAGAGGAGTTGTATTCCAGAGGGCGGTGTTTAAGTGGGTGATAGGTCCTGAGTGTCCCAGGGTCCTAGGTGCATCTCTGGGGCATAGCGTTGTGGAGGAGTGTTCTTACCTGCTGCTCTGAGTACAGTGGTTCTTCTCGGATGAGTCAGGATATGATGTCTTCAGGTAATACTGGTTTTCTTGACTATTATAGAATTATCTTCTTTTCTCTCTCATTTTTTTTTTTTTTTTTTTTTTAATTTCTAGAACCAAAATATAGTTTCTCTCTCCCCAGGTTGGGGCTGGGATACCTCTTCTGTTACTTGTTCTTGTTTTCTTTTCTCATACTCTAGGAGAAAATTATGTACCATTGTTGCCCTCTCATGCCGACTCCTTGGTGGTGGCTGAGATAGTGTAAGTGAGCTGGGATTCCCTTGAAGTACACTTTTGATGGTTTAATTCTGTTTTCCCTGGAGCCTAGTAGAGAACGAAAGCCACCTGATGAGGAATATCCAGGAGACTAGTAGCTGATTCAAGGGGTTGTCAGGCCTTTCTCAAGTAGCTAGTTTCCATTTTCTGTCCTGGAGTGACCTGCAGCTATATGGACTCTAGTGGAGTGCTCTAGTTGTCAGGGAAAAGAAGCAAAGTTGAAGCGCACTTCATAATAATAGAGAAGGGAAGCTCCTTGGGCAGTTGTTGTTCGCAGTGTGTTGTTTTCAAGTTCCTGTTAAACAGTTCCTGTTTTGGCTTTTGTTCACTGACGTGTCTTCCTTACAGCTTTCTGCTCTCCGTTAACTTCATAATTTTACCCAGTAAAGCATTCCGTGCTATTCATAAAATTTGTGCCATTTAAAGCAGCACATTTTGGATTTTTGTATGAATACCATACCAGTTAGTTGTTGAGATGTTGATATCATTCTTAGTGTTTCAAATTCTGATGTTATCTCCCAGGGTAGTATGCAGCCTTATGGAATGATTGTTCCATTAATCTGGGAACTGGAATCAGGAGCCTTTGTCTTCTTTATTCAGCACAAAAGCTTCTGATTCATTATTGTTTGAAATACTTGGTAACTGATATAAATAATAACAGAAAGAAAATTGTGAAAAATACCTTTTAGCAGGTTGTGAATAGTGCCCTCACACACGTGGAAAAAGCTGTGGACTAGAAAGTTGGGAGTAATAAATTTGTGTTAAAAAGGTTCATATACTATCTAACACTACACGTGCTTTGCTTTTAAAGATCCATTTGAATTGCCTACTCTTTGTTCAGCGATTGGCAGAAGAGTCCAGGACAAATGCTTGTGAAAATAAATCTGGAGTTATCAAAAAGGATCAGGTTCTGGCTGCAGCAAAGGTAAAATATACATTTTCTTAGTAAGCAAAAGTTAATTTAAAAAAAT
>JAJTUV010002960.1:0-92500 GCA_021653895.1 Mastomys natalensis
GCCACTTTTAAGTGGTTAAATCACAAGTTTTTTCCATGCAGGTTTACAGAAAACAAGCAATGAGGCAATCAGAAAATATAGAAAAAGCAACCAACCAAAATAAATTTGGACACAATGCAGTTAAGGAGGGTGAGGGATGTTCAGGGTGTTCTCAAAACAATATAAAGGCCATGGGTCAGGCAGGTCAGGCAGGTCAGGCTCCAGGAAAAAAATCATGAGATACAGGAACTTGGCTCTTATAGGAAATGAAAACCTACTTTTAAAAATACAACATGAGCTGGGCAGTGGTGGCGCACGTCATTAATCCCAGCACTTGGGAGGCAGAGGCAGGAGGATTTCTGAGTTTGAGGCCAACCTGGTTTACAGAGTGAGTTCCAGGACAGCCAGGGCTACACAGAGAAACCATGACTTGAAAAAACAAAAAAGAGTAAAATAAAATAATAATGAATAAAAATACAGCATGATGGCTGCTGCTTTCAAAATGGAGTCATACAGGTTCCTCACAAGGAAATGGCATTATGAATGTAGCTTACTTAGGAGCCTACACTACCTGTCAATCATGACATATGCTCTTACAGACAGACAATCAATGCAGCAGTTCTCACACATACACATGAGAGAGCACAAACACAGGAAACATCAAGGAAAAGTCACCTACTAGCACAGAAGATTTTGTACTTAGATGAACATCTATGCTGAGCTAGTCTATGGTCAGAAGAAGGTTGTTTTTGCCTCTGAGCAGGCTGGCTCAGAGGAAAGCCATGGCTACTTCCATGCAGGACCAGAAATAGTTCATTTTAACTAACCTGGCTCCTGTCTCAGACTTGTGCCATTGCCAAAGAGTATGGTGAATATTTTTCTTCTTAAATGGATGGGGAGAGATTTTAGAAACATTGAAATAGCACTTCAAGGCACTGAAGAGATCACATCACAGCACTAGAGAGATGGCTCAAAAGTTTAGAGAAGTGGCTGCTCTTCTAAAGCATCCAGATTTAATCCCCCAAGTATACACTTCTTTTTCTACTCTTCATCATTATTTTAATAAAATGAGTGTTTGCCTTCTTGCTTCTGTACACAGTACCTGAAGAGTACAGAAGAGGGCAGAAGACATCATCGACTGGAATCACAGCACTTTGTGAAAGACCATATACATAAAACACAAGTGAAATACCTTTTCTTAAGATGAACATGAAGAAGAAGTGGAGTAGGAACAGGTGTAGGAAGAGGAGGAGGAGAAGGAGGAGGAAGAGGGAAAAAACACCTGCCACCAAAAAAGTTTAATTTTCTAGCTTGATATGGCTTTGCATTCCTTTAATGCCAACAAGGAGGACACAGAGGCAGAAAAATTAGTGTGATTTTTTTAGGAAAGTCTGTGTTATACAGACAATACACACACAAAGAGACCCATACAGACACACACATTCACACACAGGTACAGACTCACATAAACACTCACATACACAATCACACATACATTCAGACACTAATACATTCACACACATTCACATATAGACTCACATACAAGCACACATACACACTCACATCCAAACACATTTACAAACACACATACACATTCACACACACATTCTCACACAAACATTCACACACTTATTCCACACACACACACACACACACACACACACCACACACACGGAAAGGAGAACAAAATGGAACCATAGAGGAGGAAAAGGATCATAAGAGAATTGAGACACTGTATAACCTCTTATGTTATTTGAGTTGTCTGCCACAGGTGCCCATAAAATAATTTGCAATAGCCACTAATCCCAGCACTTACAAGGCAAAGGCAGTCTGATATCCATGAGTTCAAGGCCTCTTTAGTCTACCTAAGATGATAAGACTAATCTCAAGAAAAACTCCAAAAATTTTAAAAAATGAATGTAATTTTTATGTGTTTTCTTTGGTTAAGGCAGGGTCTCACAAAGAACCTCATCTCACTTCAATTCGTTATGTATACTATAATGTACAATTGTAATGGTTTATATATGCTTGGTCCAGGGAGTGACACTATTAGGAGGTCTAGACTTGTTGGAGTAGGTGTGGCACTGTGGGTGTTGGCTTTAATACCCTCCTCCTAGCAGCCTGGAAGCTAGTCTTCTCCTTCCCTTCTGAACAAGATGTAGAACTCTTAGCTCCACCTGTACCACCCCTGCCTGGACTCAGCCAAGCTCCTGCCTTGATGATAATGGACTCAACCTCTGAACCTGTAATTGAGCCCCAGATAAATGTTGTCCTTTATAAGAATTGCCTTGGTCATGGTGTCACTACAAAGCAGTGGAACCCTAAGACAATACTACATATTGAATCTTTAATAAAGTCACATATACACTTAGTCTTTTGCCTTTGGACTATCATTGACAGCATTCCAGACTTCTATAAAAGAAAGAGCTGACAAGTAATTTAATATTGCTAACTCTGTTTAGGAGGAGAGGAGAATGTTCCTTATGTGGTTGCTTCTTCATGGCAGTCCACACTTGTTGTCTTGTGATGACTTCTACCCTGAGTGTCATGGTATTCATGGTACCTGCTCTAGTGCTACAATTAAAACATACCCCTTCCTGGTTTCCTCTACTTGAAAGGTAGATGTTGATGTGGATGTCAGGAGGTGCATGCTGACAGGAGCCTGACATAGCTGTCTCCTTAGAGGTCTGCAAGAGTCTGACATATTCAGAGGCAGATGTTCACAGCTAACCATTAAACTGATCATGGGGTTCCCAATCGAGAAGTCAGAGTGAAGACTGAAGGAGTTGAAAGTGTTCGCAACCCCATGAGGAGAGCAACAATACAACCAACCACACAGCCTAGGAGCACTTAGGGAGGGACTCATGGCTCCAGCTATATATGCAAGGGAGGATGGTCCTGTCAATTATAGGTGGGAGAAGAGATCCTTGGTCCCATGAAGGCTGGATGCCGTGTGGGGGGAATTCAAGGGTGGGGAGGGGAGGTGTGTGGGTGTAGGTTGGGGCACTTCATAGAAGCAGGAGGAGGGTGGATGGGATAGGGGGTTCATGGGAGGGAGAGGGGGATAGGGGGTAAGGGGAGAACATCTGAAATGTAAATAAAATATCCAATAAAAAATTTTTTAAAAAAAGTACATTTAACCTTGCTTTCCCAAACTACTTCTATGATTGCTCGTGTGTGTGTGTGTGTGTGTGTGTGTGTGTGTATGTGTGTGTGTGCATGAGTGTGCATGTGCGTGCTCAAGCACGCGCACACACACACATTAATTTGTATTAAAATTATTATTGTCTTCTTAAATAGATAGAAGAAATTTTATAAATTACTGCTATCACTCACATCAAAATAGCATATCAAGGCACTGGAGACATCTCTCAACAATTTAGAAAAATGTCTGCTCTTCTAGAGGATTCAGGTGTGACTCTAAGTAAAAACAGGTTTTACAACCCTCTGTTGCTCCAGGTCCAGGGGATTCAACATCCTTTTGTAGCCTCCGTAAGTACCGGAAGTACATGTGGTGCATAGACATACATGCAGACAAAACACACAGACACAGAAAATAAATTAGGAAAAAACAAGCTAGGAAAAAAATTACTTGTACTCTGGTTTAGTACAACCAGCCAGTGCATCAGAAGATGGATATTGTGATCAGAATATAAAGAACTTTTCCCCAAAAGTCAAGGTAGTGGGAATTGACTTGATTTGTAGAAGATACGAGATTAAAGTTTACTCAGAGTGAGAATTTGGAGATTGTGCTAACAGGTCAAAGACATAGAGATGAGACCAAGTTTGTGGTTGTCCAGCAGTAGACACTCTCAATTGCTATTGATGTTTATGACTGGGTGAGGGAAGAAGAGAAGCTTTGCTTGATTTGCTTTATACCCCAAGTTTAAAAGAAACAACCGAGCCGGGCGGTGGTGGCGCACGCCTTTAATCCCAGCACTTGGGAGGCAGAGGCAGGCGGATTTCTGAGTTCGAGGCCAGCCTGGTCTACAGAGTGAGTTCCAGGACAGCCAGGACTACACAGAGAAACCCTGTCTCGAAAAACCAAAAAAAAAAAAAAAAAAAAAGAAACAACTGTGTCTTTATTTTAATGGCAAAGATCTCCACTGATAAACAAAATGAGTAGTTATCTGTCTCATATTCCAACTTTTAAAGAACACATATTGTCATTTATAATATCCATTTTGACATCAGGAATCATCACCATTGATAGAATACCATACGCCTCTGGCACCATAAACCCAAATAAAGTGTTTGATAAGTTGCCAAAGGTGTTATGGGTTTTTTGTTTTTGTTTTTTCTTTTTTCTTTTTTCTTTTTCAAGAGACAGGGTTTCTCTGTATTGCCCTGGCTGTCCTGGAACTCACTCTGTAGACCAGGCTGGCCTCGAACTCAGAAACTCGCCAGTCTCTGCCTCCCAAGTGCTGGGATTAGAGGCATGTGCCACCACTGCTGGGCAAGATGTTATGTTTTATCAAAGCATCAGAAAAGGTATTAAGACAGATCCGTAAAGTTTTACACTTAGATGACTTATTTGGTGTAATTGAAAAGATGAATGAAATCTAAATGTGCTACCTAATAGTGGATATTCATAGGGCTTTTATTTATGAGTTTGTAGGTGCAAACAAAATAAAGATGGGCAAAAGGCTTAAAGAGATTGTGGACACTTGTCAGAATAAAACTTGTCCCACAGAATAAATGATCTTGTGTATTAAATGCACTTGGGCCGGCTAACAATCTTACCAAATACTTCATAGTCCCAGATTCCCTTCAGTATGGATTCAAGTCCCCAGAAAATGATACGCAAAGCTTTAACTACAGCAATTTACACTCATAAGTTTACTCTCCAGTATGTGTACATGAAAACATAAGAGTGTTTTCAGAGATAATTGTGATAAGCAAAGGCTTTTTGACAATGCTTACATTCAGAAAAAATCTCCAACATGTTTTTGTTGTTGTTGTATTTAATTTAGAGATAACTATTGTGAAAAGGCTTTCTCACACTGACTATGTTTGTAGGGTTTCTGTCTGGAGAGTGTTCTTTTAGGTATTACATGGCTACCATGAGAAAAGGCTTTAACATACTTCTTATAAAGCGTTTCTCTTCAATATGTGTTTTTATAAGTATTTGGAGATAACTCTGTCCTGCTAAGGCTTTACCTCATTGATTACACTGGTACAATTTCTCTAGATTATGTTTTATTTTTTCTTTCTGGAGATGACTCTGTGGTGAAAAGGCTTCACTACACAGTAAAGGGTTGCATTCATAGGGTTTCTCTCCCGTAAGTAATTCATGTTTTCAAAGTGTATAGTCATGTGCAAAGGCTTTGCCACACTGAGTACATTCATTAAGTTTCTCTCCAGAATGTGTTCTTTTATGTATTTGAAAATAATTGTGAACTCCAAAGGCCTTATCTCATTTACAGTGTTTCTCTCCAGTATAAAATCTTTCATGATTCTGAAAAGTACAGAAAACTGCAAAGGCATTCCTTGCATTCATAGGGTTTCTCTCTAGTATCTGTCCTTTTATGTCTCTAAAGACTACCCTACACTGAAAAGGCTTTACCACATTGATTACATTCATAAGGTTTCTTTCCAGTATGTGTCCTTGTATACTTTTGGAGATGACTGTGTTGTGAAAAGGCTTTGCCACAATCAGTACATTCATAGGGTTTCTCTCCAGCATGTGTTCTTTTATGATTTTGGATATTACTGTGTTTTCAAAAGGCTTTACCACATTCATTACATTCATAGGGTTTCTCTCCAGAGTGTGGTTTTTTATGGTTTGGTACGTAAGACTGTTGTGGAAAGCCTTTACCACATTGATCACATTCATAGGTTTTCTCTCCAGCATGTGTTGTTCTTTCACGTTTTTGAAGGATACAGTAATCTAGAAAGGCTTTACCACATTGAGTACATTTATGAGACTTCTCTCCAGTATGAATTCTTTCAATCCTTTTAAGACCACTATCATGTGTAGAGGCTTATCACATTGAGTATATTCATAGGGTTTCTCAAGGGAACAGGAATTAACAGCACATGGTCTTACAGGTGAGATGGGGTCAAGTATCAATGAGATAGGTTCAACTCTTAAGTGTGTATATGAGAGCACTCAACAATCAATAACCCCAAGTTCAGAGGTTCTTAGGCCATCTTGTGATGATTCTGAACATCATACACACAACATGTGATGGGCATCCATGCATACAGGCAAGATACTCAGAATCATTAAAATACAAACATAAAAAATGATAAGATCAACATACAAATGACAAAGTCAGATCCTCCAAGGCATGCAAAGATGGTTCAACAGAAAAAAACATCTGTTAATATATTCCACCATATAAATAAAAGGAAAGAAAGCCGGGTGATGGTGGCACACGCCTTTAATCCTAGCACTTGGGAGGCAGAGGCAGGCGGATTTCTGAGTTCGAGGCCAGCCTGGTCTACAGAGTGAGTTCCAGGACAGCCAGGGCTACACAGAGAAACCCTGTCTCAAAAAAACAAAACAAAACAAAAAATAAATAAATAAAAGGAAAGAAAAAAAATCACCTGACCATGTCATTAGACACTGAAAAAGTCTTTGTCAAAATCCAGTGCCTCTTCTCAATACTAAAAGTGTTTAAAGACCAGGAATATAGGGGACATACCTACACATAAGAAAGGTAATTTACAAAATGCCTACAGGCAACAACAAATTAAATGGAGAGAAATTCAAAGATTCTCTACAAGTATCATTAAAAAAAAAAAAATCAAGGTTGTCTGTTCTGGCCATGTCTATTCCAATAGTACTGGAAATTCTAGCTAGAGCAATAATACAACTAAAGGAGACCAAGGGAATACAAATTAGAAAGAAGGTAGTCAAGTATTATTTGGAGATGATATCATAGTACATATAAGCAGTATCCAAAACTCTACCAGTTGATGAACATGTTCAGCAAAATGGCTAGATACAAAATTACCTCAAAAAAAACATAGCTCTCTTATATGTGAATGGCAAATGGGCTGAGAAGAACATTATACTAAACAATGCTTCACAGTAGCCACAAATAATAAAAAAAATATCTTGGGGTAACTGTTCACAAGCCAGTAAAAGACTTGTTTGACAAGAACTTTGAAGAAATTACCAAAAGACTGAAAGATGTCCCCACACTCAGGCATTGGTAGAATTAACATAGTAAAATGGACATCCTACCAAACGCTATCTACAGATTTAACACAATTCTCATTACATTCCAGCACAATATATTCAGACCTTGAAAGGACAATGCTTAATATCATATGGTATAATAAAAAACTCAGGAGATATGAAAAATAATAGAAGTTCTGGTGGTATCACCATCCCTGATGTCAAGCTGTACTATAGAAATATAGTAATTTTATAGTATAATTCTACAGAATTATAGAAATATAGTAAAAATTTCATAGTATTATCTTTAAAAATGACATATCAATCAATTCAAGCAAATCAAAGATTTATTGCACATAGGTTTGTGCAATAAATCCACATATGTATAAACATTAAATTTTTGATAAAGAAGCTGGAAAGATACAATAGAGAAAAGAAAGCATCTTCAACAAATGGACCTGGTCTAATTGGATATGCATATGGGAGTATACAAGTACATCCATATTAGTCAAAATATACATAACAAATTCAAATAGATCATAAATCTCAACATAAAAGGAGAAATACTGAACCTGAGGGAATAAAAACATTTCACAATAACTACAAATAACATAAAATAACTTGGTGTAACTCTAACCAAGCAAGGCTTCAGGACAAGAACTTCAAGTCTTTGGAGAAAAAAACTGAAGAACATATCAGAAGATGGAAAAATTTCCCATACTCTTGGACTGGGAGGATTAACATACCAAAAAGGGCTATGACAACAAAAGTAATGTATAGACCAATGCAATTCGCATGAAAATTGCAAGATGATTCTTTACAGATCTTGAAAGAACAATGCTGAATTTCAAATTACAAAAATCACCCAGGATAGTTAAAACAATCCTTTATGATAAAAGAACTTCTGGAGGGGATTTCTGAGTTCGAGGCCAGCCTGGTCTACAGAGTGAGTTCCAGGGCAGCCAGGGCTACACAGAGAAACCCTGTCTCGAAAAAAACCAAACAACAACAACAACAACAAAAAAAAACAAAACAAAAAAACAAACGAACAAAAAGAACTTCTGGAGGTATCACCATATCTGACCTCAATCTGTATTACAGAACAATAGTAATAAAATCCACATGCTACTGTCATAAACACAAACAGGTGACCACAGTTAAGACACCTAGCGAGAGGGGATACAGAACATGAAATGGTCAACTCCTATAACCAGGCAAGATTTCCAGAGGAAGGATGGGTATACCAACCTCGACAAAAACCAATGACCCACATTTTTTCTTGCAAAAAATAAGTGCAGAGATAAAGAGGGAACAGAAGTGAGGGAATGGATAACAAATGACTGTCCCAACTTGAGTCCCATGACATGTGAGAGTCCACCCTTGACATTATTAATATGATTCTGCTATACTTGTAGAAGGGAGGCTAGCATAACATCATCTGAGTGGCTTCACCTTCCAGGTGAAGAAAATAGTGTTTGGCTGAGACCCAAGCCAAACATTAGGTAGAGATGGGGAAATCTGGAAGAGAGGGAAGAAGGGAAGAGCCAGAGAGTTCAAGAACACCACATGAAAGGCTACAGAATCTACTAACCTGGGCACAGAGACTGAACCACCACCCAGAGAGCATGATGGGATAGACATAGTCCTTGTACACATGTGTAAGAGATATACAGCTTGGTACTTGTGTGGGACTGCTAACAGCAGGAGCAGGGGCTGTGTCTTACCCTTTTCCCTGCCCCTAAATGGACCACCTTCTCTAGTTTCAGTGGAAAATGTGTCCAATCCTATTACAACTTGATATAACAAGGTGGGCTAATATCCATGAGCAGTTTCCCCTTCTCTGAGGACTAAGAGAGAGGTGCATAGAAAAGGAAAGGTTAGAGGGAGGGACTGGAAGGAGAGAAGGGAGGGGAAGCTCTGATGAGGAAATAAAGTCATTAATGAAAAAATTAAACATAAACTAAATAATAAATAGATAAATGAACAAAGGAGTATCTCTGGATATTTGTAAATTAAGAAGCAGGGAAGAGAACCTGGAATGTCTGAGACATTTCTCTCTGTAGATTTCATTCTTTGAATGGAAAATTGGTTGTTTAACTAGAGAAATTAAAAAACACTAACCTGAGCCTGGCAGTGGTGGCACACGCCTTTAATCCCAGCACTTGGGAGGCAGAGGCAGGCAGATTTCTGAGTTCCAGGCCAGCCAGGTCTACAGAGCGAGTTCCATGCCATTCACGGCTACACAGGGAAACCCTGTCTCAAAAGAACCACAAAAAACAGCAACAACAACAAAACCACTAAGCTGAGCTGGTCAGTGGCGGTGCACGACTTTATTCCCAACACTTGGAGGCAGAGGCAGGTGGATATCTTAGATCAAGGCTAGCCTGGTCTACAGAGTGAGTTCCAGGACAGCAAGGGCTACACAGAGAAACCATGTCTAGAAAAACCAACCAACCAAACAAACAAAGAAACAAACACCACTAAGCTGTTCGGTTGGTTCTGATGCTGCTAAGGTCCTGCTCTCCAATTGGTTCTTCACCCTTCAATAAAGATGCTAGCAGACGCTGATCTAAGTGGAATAGGCAGGACTTCTGGGTTTTCACAGGCAAGTGACCATATGAAAGATGGATGGAGAGAGAGAGAGTTTTCTTGCCATGCTTTCGAGGAGGAAAAGCCAACCAGCTATGTGAAATCTCAAGCAGATATCAGTTGGGAGTGTTGACCTAGGACTGAAGGTAACTGAGCAACCGAAGTTGAGGACAGATTGAGGAAGTTGAGCTGAGAGTATAGGGATTACATGCTTGCCTTCGAAGATTAATGAACCCAGCAACTGAACCGATAAGACAAGTTGAAATTAAGCAACATGTATGTCTGTGGTTTTCACCTGCAGATTCAGTATTCTCTGGGTGAAGACAGCTAGCACACAGGTTTCCAGAGTTAAGGCACGATAGCAGAGTGAACACACTAAGCAATTCTGTTAGAAGAAGTGGATATTAAAGAAAAAAATAAGGAAATAAAAAAAAAAAAGAAGTGGATATTGAAGTGGGTAAAGTCCAAGAAAGTCTCTGAGTTTGAGGTTTCTCATATACAAAATGAGACATTACTTCCAGGGCCCTCACAAAGCTATGATATACCCTAATTCTTTCTATTGTATTTCATAAATCACAGCCTATGTACACAGAAAGATCACAGGCAAGTGTGGGAAACTGCTCTAATTTTCTTTTAAGAACAAATAACGTTATGGACTTGAGATCAGGGCAGGGAGAATCACCAATTGACCTTGCTCCTGTACACAATATTAGCTGCTGGGGTCTATAACCTGACACACACAGCTACAGACAGTGAGTGGCCTGTGTCTCAAACCTCTGAGCTGACTTAATTGTTTCAACCAGGATTGCATATATCTGCATAGGAGAGTTCCCTAACTGGAAATTCAATATTCATTGGCTCAAGCTATGCTCCCCAAATGCTACACCCACCAATATGGCCTGTCTTCATTCAAAAGGCACGAATCACAGCATGTCAAGAAATTGCAAAACCAGCCTCCTACTTCAATCAGGTCCTTCTTCATGATGCTGATCTCTGCAGCTGACTGCCGTAAATTTCAGACTGTAATCTAGCTATTGCCTTGCCCATTTCCCCCTGCACTGTACACAATAAACCATTCCTCTTATTCCGGTCTGAAAGCAGAGCCCATGCTCAATACAAAAATTCTTTTCCTATTGTCTAAATGTGTCTTGTGGTCTAAGTGACTCAAATTGGTAGTTCTAAAACTCTATGATCCTGCCAGGCGGTGGTGGGGCACGCCTTTAATCCCAGCACTTGGGAGGCAGAGGCAGGTGGATTTCTGAGTTCAAGGCCAGCCTGATCTACCAAGTGAGTTCCAGGACAACCCGGGCTACACAGAGAAACCCTGTCTCGAAAAATCAAAACAAACAAACAAACAAAAAAAACAAAACAAAAAAACCCTCTATGATGGTACAACCCCTTCATTTAAGAATCTTAGAATTTTAATTTTAGTCAAGGGGACAGCAAGATATGTACCCTGTGAACATATAAACTAGTCTATATCTAGAGTCTAGCCTACCTGACACAATGTAACAGACAGACCCTCAGAAACTTTTTTTCCCCAGGAGGTACAGCTGTTCCAGAATTGATATGTCTGCCCAGAGAGAAATAACTTGATGAACCAAAGATATTAACAAAGAAAAATTCCTGAAGAAAAGCATGCATCCAGCACTGGCTTGTGCTCAAAGAGGAGCCAGCCTAGAACATATTTTTCATCCTATATGTGCTTCAGACCCCAGGTTGCACTTTGAACAATTCAAATAGGGACAGGAGACTCCAAGTCTAACCACTTGGGCAGAAGGGAGATTTACACAACAGAGAATTCCCAGGACTAATTCTTAGATACACCAGTGTCCTGGAACAGCAGGTCATTCTTCAGTGACAGGAGCCAGAAATGAATGTGCCAGACTATGAGAAAGACTGTAAAACTGTGAGGGAAAAAAGATAAAAGCTGGGGTGGGGAGTTGAAGAGAACATGTTAGTAAGAAATTAGAAGAGGACTGAGCTGATGTTCACTTGAGCAGCAGCTAGCTCATGTCAGCTCTCCAGCTCAGGTCACTGCAGTGTGTAGCAGATAAGAATGAAGTAATGATGTGACTGCCCCTTATAACTAATAAAAGCAGAGGCTCACAGCAGGCAGGCTGAGATCCTGATGTGGCTAAGGTGAGGACTGCCTTGCTGTCTGGCTCTCTGACAAAAGGACAACTGGTTGCATCTATTTAAGAGGATCCACAGGAAGGAGCCACCTCCTAAGAAGAAAACAGGACTTCTATGGCACACTAGGTGTGCCCTTCCCCTGGCCTTGAGCAGGCAAGAGAGAACTTGTTTACCACAAAAGACCAAGTGATAAGGATCTAGGTGGAGTTACCCATCTAGGCTGCCCGGAACTTAAAAGAAGAACTGCCCCAGGGAGGAGGAGGAAGAGGGAGAGGAGGAGGAGAAGAGGAGATCAGGATGAGGAGGAGGAGGAGGGAAGAAACACCTGGCACCATAAAATTTATTTTTCTTTTTTTTTTTTTTTTTTTTTTTTTGGTTTTTCAAGACAGGGTTTCTCTGTGTAGCCCTGGCTGTCCTGGAACTCACACTGTAGACCAGGCTGGCCTCGAACTCAGAAATCCGCCTGCCTCTGCCTCCCAAGTGCTGGGATTAAAGGCGTGCGCCACCACCGCCCGGCAAAATTTATTTTTCGTACTTGGTGTGGCTTTGCATTCCTTTAATCCCAACAAGTAGGACACAGAGGCAGAAAAATTACTGTGATTTGGAGGAAAGCCTGTGTTATACAGCCAAGACACTCACACACTCACACACGCACAGACACAGCACACACACTCACAGAAACATACACAATCACACACATAATTCACACATACATTCACATACTCACACACATACATAGACACATGCACACTCACATCCAAACACATTTACAAACATACATACACACTCACACATTCACACACACATTCTCACACAAACATTCACACACATATTCACACACACACACACACACACACACACACACACCACACACACACACACGGAAAGAAGAACAAAATTAAATAATAGAGGAAAAGGAGCATAAGAGAATTGGGACACTGTATAACCTCTTAATTTATTTGCGTTGTCTGTCACTGGTGCCCATAAAATCATTTGCAATAACCATTAATCCCAGCACTTAGACGGCAAAGGCAGTCTGATATCCATGAGTTCAAGGCCTCTTTAGTCTACATAGTAACTTTCATGATAAGACTAATCTCAAGAAAAACTCCAAAAGTTTTAAAAAATGAATATAATTTTTATGTGTTTTCTTTGTTTGAGGCAGGGTCTCACAAAGAACCTCATCTCACGTCAATTTTTTATGGATACTATAATGTATAATTGTCATGGTTTATATATACTTGGCCCAGAGAGTGACACTATTAGGAGGTCTAGCCTTGTTGGAGTAGGTGTGGCACTGTGGGTGTTGGCTTTAATACCCTCCTCCTAGCAGCCTGGAAGCTAGTCTTCTCCTTGCCTTCTGAACAAGATGTAGAACTCTCAGCTCCTCCTGTACCATGCCGGCCTGGACACTGACAAGCTCCTGCCTTGATGATAATGGACTCAACCTCTGAACCTGTAGTTGAACTCCAGATAAATGTTGTCCTTTATAAGAATTGCCTTGGTCATGGTGTCTCTTCACAGCAGTGAAACCCTAAGACAATACTACATACTGAATCTTTAATAAATTCACATATACACTTAGTCATGTGCCTTTGGACCATTCTTGCTAGCATTCCATACTTCTATAAAAGAAGGAGCTGACAAGTAATTTAATATTGCTAACTCTGTTTAGGGGGAAAGGAGAATGTTCTTTTTGTGGTTGCTTCTTCATGGCAGTCTACACTTGTCATCTTGGGACCACTTCTACCCTCAGTGTCATGGTATTCATGGTATTTGCTCTAGAGCTACAATTAAAACCTACCCCTTCCTGGTTTCCTCTACTTGGAAGGGGAGACTTTTGTGTTTTCTGATCTTCCAGGGAACACTTCTTTTGTTGAGAAAAGCTCACCAGGACCAAGTCAATTTATAAAAGAAAGTGTTGTGGCTAGCAGGTGTCTTCTATTTTGATGCTAATTCAGCTTTCCTGGGAGGGTCTGCAAGGAATGAATCAGTAGACTGTGACTTCTTGTGAATCTTCTGCCCACCTTAATTTGTAAAATAAAGGCTAGAGCTGGTTTGGGGCAGTAGAAGGGGAGGCAGAGAGGAAAAGTTTGGAAGTACTTATGTGTCCCTAGCTGTCTCAGGTATTCATATCAAGGGTAGGTAATTGGGTTAACAATTCTAATTGTGTGGGCATCTTGTGTATTGAGTATTTGCTGATATATAAGTCCATTGGATAATACTTAAGCATTAAGAGTCTTCCTTCTACCTGGTACCCCTAGAATGGCAGTTACTGTCTGGGGTTGAGCTGAGCACTATGAGGGTAGTGGAGTTGCACCAGGGGCCAAGCTTAAAGCCATGAACTCTATGGAGGTGACTGGTAGAGGCAGCAACCACTCCAGCCTTTTGTGAGGCCTGTGCTGGTGCCACTTCCCAGCCAGTGCTGCAGATAGTGCAGGAACTTAGCGGGAATTTGGTGGTGACAGGGAGCTTTTTTTCTAATACCTCCCACAAGAAGAAAGTATTGGGGTCATGGATCCAGCCACCCTGCACCCCTGAAGTGTGTTCCAGCTGATAAACCATTACTTATCTTTTTTTTTTCTTTCTTTCTTTTTTTTTTTTTGGTTTTTTTCGAGACAGGGTTTCTCTGTGTAGTCCGGGCTGTCCTGGAACTCGCTCGGTAGATCAGGCTGGCCTCAAACTCAGAAATCCGCCTGCCTCTGCCTCCCTAGTGCTGGGATTAAAGGCGTGCGCCACCACCGCCCGGCCTCTTTTTTTTTTTTTAATTGGAAATTTTTTATTGAACAATTTTTTTTTTACATTTCAGATGTTCTCTACTTACCCCACTTCCCCCCTCCCTCTCAGAAACTCACTATCCCTTCCCCCCTCCTCCTGCCTTCACGTTGGTGTACCCCCCCACCCTCCCTGTACCTCACCTCCCCACCCTCGAGTATCCCCCCACGATGTCCAGCCTTCATGGGACCAAGGATCTCTTCTCCCCTTATATATAGCTCCCTTGCATATATAGCTGGAGCCATGGGTCCCTCCCTAAGTGCTCCCAGGCTGGTGGTTTAGACCCTGGGGGCTCTGGTTGGTTGGGATTGTTGCTTTCCTCATGGGGTCCCATATCCTTTCTACTCCTTCAGCCTTCACTCTATCTTCTCCATTGGGAACCTCATGCTCAGTTTAATGGTTAGCTGTGAGCATCTGCCTCTGAGTATGTAAGACTCTTGCAGACCTCTAAGGAGACAGCTCCTGTCAGCATGTACATCCTGACATCCACATCAACCTCTACCTTTGGTGACTGCACATAGGATGGATATCCAGGTGGAATGGTCTGTAGACGGTCCCTCCTTCAGTTTCTGTCCTGCACTGTGTCTCCATATTTGCACCCTTGAGTATTTTGTTACTCCTTCTAGGAAGGACTGAAGGCTCCCCTATTTGGTCATCATTCTTCATGAGCTTTATGTGGTCTGTGAGTTGAATCTTGGGTATTTCAGGCTTCTGGGCTAAAATCCAATAATCAGTGAGTGAATACCATGTATGTTCTTTTGTGATTGGGTTACTTCACTCAGGATGATATTTTCTAGTTCCATCCATTTATATAAGAATTTATCAAATTCATTGTTTTTAATAGCTGAGTAATATTCCATTGTATAAATGTACTACATATTTTGTATCCATTCCTCTGTTGAAGGGCATCTGGGTTCTTTCCAGTTTCTGGCTATTATAAATAAAGCTGCTATGAACATAGTGGAGCATATGTCCTTGTTATGTGTTAGAGCATCTTCTGGATATATACCCAGGAGTGGTATAGCTGGGTCCTCAGGTAGTGATATGTCCAGTTTTCTGAGGAACCGCCAGACTGATTTCCATAGTGGTTGCACCATCTTGCAATCCCACCAACAATGGAGGAGTGTTCCTCTTTCTCCACATCCTCGCCAGCATCTGCTATCACCTGAGTTGTTTATTTTAGCCATTCTGACTGGTGTGAAGTGGAATCTCAGGTTGTAACTTCTAGTTAGAACTTCCAAGTGAAACCTCGGGTGCCACATTCTGTTTTACTGCTAGATGTCCTGGGAAAGTTATTTTTCCAAAGGGAAAATTTCAAGGTAATGTCTGACAATTACAGCTTTGGTAGATTTGGGGTATACCTATTAACAATGATTGCTACATAGGTTTATTTAGAAAACAAACTGTCTTACCAATTAAGGCAGATGACAGAGCTTCTATTACAGAAAGACAACTCTTTTATCTCTAATCTCAAGGCATCTCTCTCAACTATATGAATTAAATTTTAACTGGCATGGTACTAAAATTAATATGGGCAGTATTCCAAGAGACATTGTATTCTTTGCTAGGAAAAGAGGTGTCTCCAAAGAAAAGAAGTACCACATTTAACCTTCCTTATCCAAACGATTTCGATGACTGCTGTGTGTTGGTGTGTGTGTACACAGGTACACATTAATTTGTATTAACAGTATTATTGTCTTTTTAAATATATGGAAGAAATTTTATAAATTAATTGCTATCAACCACATCAAAATAGCATATCAAGGCACTGGAGATATCTTTCAACAATTTAGGAAAATATCTGCTCTTCTATAGATCTACCTGTGACTCCATGTACACACAGGTTTTACAACCGTCTGTTATTCCAGGTCCAGGGGATTTGACATCCTTTTGTGGCCTCTGCAAGTACCAGACATGCATGTGGTGCATAGACATACATGGATTCAAAACACATATAAACAGAAAATAAATTAGAAAAAAAAACAAACTACGAAAAAAATTAGTTGTACTGTAGTTTAGTACAACAGGCCAGTGCATCAGAAGATGGTTATTATGTTGTGATCAGAATGTAAAGAACTTTTCCTCATAAGTCAAAGTAGTGGGAATTGATTTGATTTGCAGAAGATATGAGATTAAAGTTTACACAGAGTGAGAATTCCGAGGTTGTGCTAACAGGTCAAGGACATAGAGATGAGACCAAGTTCGTGGTTGTCCAGCAGTAGACACTCTCAATTGCTAATGATGTTTCTGACTGGGTGAGCGAAGAAGAGAAGCTTTGCTTGATTTGCTTTATACCCCAAGATTAAAAGAAACATCCATGTCTTTATTTTAATGGCAAAGATCTCCACTGATAAACAAAATGAGTAGCTATCTGTGTCATATTCCAACCATTAATGAAAACATATTGTCAGATATAATATCCATTTTGACATCAGGAATCATTACCATTTTCCAGGACAAATGGCCCTTAATAAAGTTTTATCTCTCATGAATTTTTTATAACTTTTTTAGACACTTTACCACATGCTCACGTTTTTTCCTCACTTCAGTCCAGTAGCAGTTTTTGAATAATCACCATGTTAGGAGAACAACAATGTCTACATTTCCCATTTATATAAAGTTGTTTCCTGGCCCTACTTCATCATCTTTACCTAAATGTGTATGTCAACAACTTTATACATTTTTCTCTTCACTTTCTGGGTGGCTGACTTTCTCTCTACCTGGCCAAACAAGTAAGTTCTAAGAACTGCCACAGTCACAGGCATCAGAATGAAAAGCTCTAGAAATATACTTTGTGATAAAGAAGAAGACTCAGCCTTGTATGCTGGGGTTCACTATCAAAACTATGTTTTGATAGGAGATGCTGGAGATGTACCATGAATCACTGTCCTGGTTCTCTTTATTTTGAGCCACACACAGGGCAGTGACCCATTGTCATTCCTCGAGCTAACAAAAAACCTGACCTAAAGCAATGAACAGGGAAAACATTCATGTGATTCACAGTTCTAAATTACAATTCATTATTTATAATTTACAAATACTGGGACAATGGAGTCTAATCACATCACATCCACAGTCAAGACCAAAAGAGATTAGACACATAATTGTTTTCCTCTTTTCTGCTTTGTTAATCGCTCTGCCAAACATGTTCCTAAAACATTTTCTTCTCCATACATCATGGTCTCAGGGAAAACCTTGGAGCAGTACAGACCTCAAAACGGTTCAATGGTGCTGATCTCTTTGACAGGTACAGATGCCTCCACAGCACCAGCAGTGTTAGCACACCATCTCTGTGCCAAAATATTATACAAATGGCTCTTGACTTAATATCTAATAATTTTAGGTTCCCTTCTGAGATTTCAGAAGCCAGGCCTCAACTGTCAGTGATTTCTTTCAACATTCTTCCTCTGCTCAACAAGAACAGCCCTTCCATGACATCTCAGCACTCAATGACATTTACAGACATGGTTTCAATCACCTCCACCCTCTGCTCACAAAACAGTATGGAAGCATGAGACGCCACAGAGTCACATTAGTCCAGCCAGCAGCCACACATCTCTGATACCAATTCCTATTCTAGTTCCATTTTATTTATTTATTCCCATCTGTTTATTTGTATTAATCAACAGTAGGTAGAAAGGGTCTATTTGCCCTGTGATTCCAAGTTATCATTTCAGAGATGTACAGGGAGGGACTCAGCATTTACTCACAGAACACCCACAGGCAAGAACAAAAGGGAATGAATGACTGCATGGTGGTGAACACCTTTAATTCCAGCTCTCAGAAGGCAGCAGCACTGACACTCTGTGAGTTCAAGACCAGGTTGATCTCCTAACTGAATTCTAGACCAGCCTGGCCCTGTCTCAAAACCCAAACCAAGCCATCTAATAAACAACAAGGACTGTCATTAGCATTAAAATTATTGATGTCTTAAAAGTGAGAGGAAACTCATAGAAAACAGTCTGTAAAATGGTTGACAACCTAAGGAAGAATGAAATTGGGCCCATTTTTGGCCTCTGGGTCCTTTCTATTACAAATGTTATGGATGACTGCATGATGATCTCTGCTGTTTTTATAGCTACTCCTTATTCTATGATACTCATGTTCTGTGGTGTGTTTACCAGCTTTCCACTGATAAGACATATAGGTTATTGCTAATCCTTTGTTGTTGCATGCAGAAAGTAATAGACAATGGAGACTCAGCACAGCATGGTGCAGTCAAGCAATCAGAATCAGAAACCACACATTTTCTTCTTTCCTTGATTCTTGACCATCTCTGTCTCATTGATTATTAGTGCCCTAGAAACAAAGTAGAAAACAGTGTGGTCATGGTGATAGATTTTGCAATAATCTTAAATTCTAAATTAATGTTCCATGGCCTAGATAAAATAAAATGAAATAAATTAAACAAAACGATATCACTTCACAGATATTCCTAACTAATGACTTAGAATTCAGTAATATCTTCATTTTCTTTTCTTTTTTTTTTTTTTTGGTTTTTCGAGACAGGGTTTCTCTGTGTAGCCCTGGCTGTCCTGGAACTCACTCTGTAGACCAGGCTGGCCTCGAACTCAGAAATCCGCCTGCTTCTGCCTCCCAGTGCTGGGATTAAAGGCATGCGCCACCACCGCCCGGCCATATCTTCATTTTCTTATACCTCTTAATTTTGTTTGTTCTTGAAAAATAACTTGTATGCATAGAGCAGTTCTTCAGTTTTCAGTGGGAATCTGTATTTTCTTTTCCACTGATTTCATATACACATCTTCTACTATTCAGGAAAGGTTACATTATCCTTTTGGTAAAATATACCCTGAGATATGACACCAAACCAAGGAGGGACATAGGTTAGGTAGAAAAGTATGTTCAATAAAAGGTAAGCCGGAGTAAAACTATCAAGCAGAGAGCAACATTTCACTCAAATTAAACTATCCTACTAATTTTATTATTAGGTTATTAACATGTACATGTGCTTTACTGGTGTTACCATGCATTGCTTTCTAGCTCATGTCCACATACAACATACAGATGAATGTATACTTCTTATCAGAATAAGTATGTATTAACTAACACCTTCAACATCTTTTCCAAGAAAGTCTTGCAGCACAGAATGCATCCTTGAAGATACAGAACAGGCAGGTAAGACAATAAGTAATATTTTCTTTGGTTCACTCTGTGTCAAATGGTAAAACAAGTCTGTAATTAACAAAGATTCCTAGAATCAGTGAATGACTGAGGTGGTTACAGATTCTGCAAACTTATTTACTTAGCAAAGCTGAATTGACAGTCCACTGGTCAGTCAGCCTGTTGGGGAAAAGAAGACAAAGTTCACAGATGATGACTTCAGCACCCATCCTGTAGTGGAAATGATGGAGCCATTAGCAAAGCAATAGAAGACACACTTACATCTGCAACATTTTGCTTTGTGCTATGGATTAGACTAAGCAGGTGGCCACATCCAAAGTCATAAACTGGGAAGCTTAAAAATAGAATGTATTTTATTATAGTTCTGGGGAATTGGAAGCCCAATCAAGTTGTCAGTAGTTTTGCTTCTACTGAGTTTTCTTTTTCATACATGGACACTGTTAGGCTGGAGGTTTGGGGACAAAAGCAAGATGACCTGGGCTAAGATCTCCATGCCCTTCTCTACTGACCAGAAGCCTACAATTACAAAAGTCTATGCAGAACTCTGGACAAAGCCAGCTCCTAGTTCCAGATTTTAAAGTGACTGTTGTACCTAAGGCCCACCTACAGAGCCCTAAACTCACCAAATAAGCGTAGAATCCCAAAACCTCACCACCACATCACAACTTCCCCAATCCCCTTTAAGAAGCCCCTAACCCAACCCACCCTTGTGACTTCATAGCCCCCCACCTCCTGTGAGGTCTGTGAACCTGCTTGAAAGCTGCCCCAATCAATCTGTCTTTTTACTACAAATTCGACTCAATCTGATTTATTATGTCAGTGGAGACACCTTTTTACCATTTCCTCATGTAGCAAAGAGAGACCTAGTTTCAGACATTAACCTTATCATGAGAGCAGGATCAAGTTAATCTAACCCTTAAATACTGTCACATTGAGGACGACAGTATCAGCATATGGATCCCAATACCAATACATTCAATAACAACAAGAAGAATTGAATGCTCACAATCCTAGAAGAGAGTGTTACAGAAGGGTGAAATGAGCTTGGAATCAAATAAGCATGACAGGCACTAGTGGAGAAATACACAGGACTTAGTGTATAGAGTATAGCATAAAAACAATCACATAAAAGATGGGCATTCAAACATATAAACAATAAAATGTATCAGAGTATAGAAATAACCATGATGTTGATGACATTAAAATCTTCCCTCCTCCCTCCTTCTCTCCCTGCATCCATCCTTCCTTCCTTTCCTCCCTTTCTCCCTCCCTTCTTCCTTCCTTCCCTCCCTTCCTTTCTCCATTCCTCCCTGTCTCCCTCCCTTCCTTTCTTCTTTTCTTTCTCTCTCTCTCTCTCTCTCTTTCTATTTCTAGTTATAGAGCAAACAAACATTTAATTTGATATCTTTGTCCTTTCTGGTATCTTTGTATAGTTGAACATCACTATTTTGATAGGCTTGCATAACTTATAAAACAGATGCTCCTGTATGGCTTATTTACAAATGATGGCACTGAAGGCCAGATTGTCAGGGTTTATGCAGACAGTCATCCAGGAAGCTAGGCTGTGGGGAGGGTCAGGTCACTCAAAAGGCTCCATGTCACCCGACATATTTTTATTGGAAGTAGATTTTTTTACATGATATATAACTTGATTGCTCATCACCTCCTCCAATTCCTCCCACATATCCCCACCAACCCAGGTTATACCCTTTCCGTCTCCTTCTTATTAGAAAACAAACAGTTGTCTAAAAAAGAGAAAAGAAATACAAGCCTGAATAGGACAAAACAAGTAAGCAAAACCAAACCCAACAACAACAAAAACCACAAAATAATTATATATAGACATTGTAAACCAAAGATATTAGGAAGAGAATTTTAGTTTAAAAACAGAAAGGAAGAAAGAAAGAAAGAAAGAAAGAAAGAAAGAAAGAAAAGAAAGAAAGAAAGCAGGAAAAAAGGACAAAATGTTATGCAACCAAATTAGCTCCAGAAACACCATTGAATTCATTTTGTATTGGATGTCTACTCCTGGCTATGGGGCCTCCCCTTAAGTGTTGTTTGAATAGCCAGTGGCACTCCGCTGAAGAAAAACAATGTTTTTTCCTTTGCAAGTGGTTATCAGTTAGAGATGACTTCTGGATGAAGCTAGGGGCTTATGTCCATTTCCAGTCTCAGCACTATCTGACCCAGGCCTGTGCAGGCCGTGTGCATGCTGCCACAGTCTCTGTGAGTTCATACATGCATTGGTCTTTCTGTTGTAGAAGATTTTATTTCTCTGTTCTCCATCCCCACTGGCTCTCACTTGTAAGATGTGTGCCACTTACGACTGACTGTTCAAAGAGTTCCCACACTCTGTGCATTGTCTTGTTGTGGGTCTCTGTATTTGGTCCCATCTCTGCAGGAACAAGCTTCTCTGATGATACCACAGCAAGACATTGATCAACATATGCAATAATAGTGTTAGGAGTCATTTTGTTGCTACATTACTCTAGCAGAACTCTAGCAGGGTTTCCCCCTAGGTCCATCTAGACTCAGGTTCTCGGCTACCTCAGCACTGTTGGGTTCCATCTTATGGAGTGGGCTGAAAATCAACGCAGATAGTGTATGGTTGCTTCACAATGTTTGTGACACTATTGCACCAGAGTATCCTGCAAGTAGGTCACCATTGTAGGTCCCAGGTTGTAGCTAGGCTGGTGTTTACCTTCCTCCTTTGATAGCAGAGTACCTTCCAGCACCACAAATACTCCTCAGTAGGGGTGAGGGCTCTAGGTAAGCATCAATTCTCTGTGTTCAATGAGTTATGGAGGATTATCTTCAGTTATAGGCTTTATCATCAGTTTCAGGAAAGCAACTAACAGCTATGCAAATAGCCTTGGTTTTCAGAGGTTTCCATAGTGACCCTTTAGCTAACACCTGAATTAGATTTAACATGTTCCTGGCACTGAAGGTTTTATTTGGTGGAAAGAGATGCATACATGAAGCATGTCTCCTCCATTTAGATCAGTATGTCTATTTTTATGCTGATACTTTGCTGTTTTTACTACTATAGCTCTGTAGTACAATTTGAGATTAGAGATAATGATACTTTCAACAGTTATCATCATCATCATCATTATAATTCAGACTTGTTTTAGTTATCCCAGAGTTTTTAACTCTACATATAAAGCAATTTGAATTTGAGGACTTTGGGTAAGGAACTGCCTGGAATGCTTCAAGTTGTGCTTAATTGGCCTTAATTAATACCTAGACTTCATTCTTGTCATATTTTAGCAAAGAACGTGGCTGACTCTTGCTCTGGTTCAAAGAGTCTGCTTGTGGCATAAGGTGAAGACATTTAGATAAATTGCATTGGCATGGAAAGCACAAAACAGCTCAGTATAAACTCTATCCTGTAGTTCTCTCTTAGGAATAATACTTTGATGAAATACACAAAGCTTCATACAGAAAGTACAAAACGTATGATTCAAGGATTAAAGGGATGCCAGGAAATAGAATGGAGTTAATTCCTGTGTTCCAGGAGATAACCTGATTAAAGTTATTAAATGGAATTGAGGGAGTGGTGATCTCAGGGCAAGAATCCACCCAGTTAATCTTCTGTCTTTGGAATAAAAGAAAATAAAGTTTAGGTCCATGTATGATGCTACGTGCTTTCAATCGCAGAATTTAAGAGATAGAGGCAAGCACATCTATGAATTCAAGGCCTGCCTGGTCTAGAAAGCAAGATCCAGGTAAAGGAAAGCTTAGGTCACCATGAGACTCAAGATGAGGTTGTTACTTTATCCAGGGTGTTCCTCAAACCCATCTCCACCCAACCTAAAAGAGGGCATTGCCACCCCTAGACCAAGCAGAGAGAGGCTACCCAGAGCCCTCTCTGACTGGTGATCTGAACTCTTGCTTAGGCTGCGAGGCTAAGCACTGCAAGGGAATATAAATAAAACTTAAAAATATCTATCTGGGTTCCCTGAGGGACAAGCCTGACTGCATAGGGGTTGTCAAAAATATCCGCTCTCCAGGAAAAAGATATCAGGATAGGTATGGCCCTCATGCCTCACTGGACAATGACATTAGAACTGGAGCCATTACAAGGTCCCCTTCAATTATTGGAGGACAGGCCTCTATCCCCACCTTCTCAAGAATAGAATCACCAAGGCCCTTCTATACTTAGAGAAGGGAGGAGATGTCAAGAGCAGCCCTGCATATACACTAAAGGCCTAAAGTCAGCAATAGGCCTGACATACATGCATGCTAACACAAAGTCTTGGGTCTCTGTGGAAAAACACTGAAAACAGACAGCTATAAGCTATTGTAAACAGGCAGCCTCTGTGTTAATTTACCAGACCTAGTAGTCATAGGTCTCATAAATAGTCAGTGTCGGTGGACAGTACCAACTTAGGTAAGGACAAGTGAATCATAGGCAGAGTCATAGTGACCTGTCCCATGAACCTAAACCCAGCTGATACCCTGTTCTAAAAGGTATCTGTATTCCCCCTGAACACCTATGCTCCGGTGCCATTCCCTTCCCCACATCCTGCCTTTTTGTGTTTATAACCTCTGTGTAAATAAGTAAATTATGATGTGATTTAAATAACTAAAAGAATAAAATTAAAAAATAATAATAATAAAAAAAAAGGTTAGGTCAAGGCATGGCAGTATACACCTTTGAGCAACTGCAGGACTCCTAAGTCAGAGTCATGAAGATCTCTGAGTTCAAGGACTGTATATAGAAAAAATTGTAGGACAAACAAGTTCAGACAGTGAGAAAAAATTTGGAAAAATTGAAACCTAAGGAAGATGTTATAATTCAAGGGGCCATGTTCCAGACCCAGCAAGCAGTCCTGCTTTAGACATATGGCTATCATTAGAATCAAGGATGTAAGTCTCTCTGTGACTAAGAAGAGCCACTGATACAAGGAATATGTCAGGGATGTCCCTGCATGAAGGCCTAAAGAAGCCGTTGATTACAGTTGTAAAAGTTAAACCGGATTTCCTTGGACACCCCAGAATACTAGAGATGCCAGGCCTATGGGACAATTGCTAAGGAAAGTTACTAATGTAGTCTTGAACTAGCTCAAGAGAAAGAAGTGTGTTATACTCACCAAAGCTGAAGTGTTGGTGTTCTGAAGAACTTTACACATGGAGATGCAGAGTTTGGAGTTTGCCCACCTGTTGTTTTGGGTTTTCGTTTGTATGTTTTGTATGTTTGAGTTTCTTTCTGCTTTATGCTCTTCTCCCTATATTGCAGAGCAGTAGTATATATCCTGTGCCATTATATGTCAGAAGCATTTGATCTGTTATTTGACATTCACTTTTTAAGGGAGTACACTTAAGAGTGTAAGGGTCCATGATTAGCCTTAGAATGACACCTTAGACTCACATATTACATAAACACAAAGTGATTTATTTTCCAGAAGTCCAGCATGCAGGGGTGTACCATCTACAAAGATGGAGAGACCCTGAAGTGAGCTTGCAGGCTTGATTTAAACATTAGTGGAATATTTGGTAGGCAAGGTACCTCTACCTTCATCAGAAGATCTGATGAAGATTGAGGAAGTGGCAGGAGAATGGATGTCCTCCTAGGATACCAGGAGCTCATTTTAGCCCTCCTTGGTCCAGAGGATTCTGCAAGCATGGAAGATGGGTGGGGGAAGGGAAACATACCTGTATGTTTCAGGCTCAGAAGAACAGATGAAGATTGGAGAAGTGGCAGGAGAATGGAGGCTGCTGGGGTAGCAGGCTGCTGAAGGCAATATGCTTGCTCAAGAAGACTCAACAAGCAGGGAATATGGGTAGGGAAAAGGAAGCTTATCTGTATGGTTCAGGCTCAGCAGGTCTCAGGGAATTGGAAAGAACCTTACTTTGTCTGGCCTCAGTGGGAGAGGAAGCACCTAGCTGCACAGAGAACCGAAGTGGCAAAGCAGGGAGGATGGATACAAAGGTGGCTCCACACTTTCAGAGCAGAAGGGAAGGCAAGTGGGGTAAGAATTTGGTGAAGGTAGTCTGGGTGGGATCAGTGACCTGGATGTAAAGTGAACAAGAGAATATCGGAGAAAAATAAAATCTATCCAATACAACATTACTACGGATTCGTGTTATGGCTACAAACCGATTGAGAGCAGGAATTTCTGTATGGAGGTCTGAATATTGACCCTATATGCTTTCCTAGAAGGAGTGGCACTAGTAGGAAATCCAGCCCTATTGGAGTAGGTATGACACTATTTGACGAAGTGTGTCACTGTGTGTGATAAAGTTGGCTTTGAAGTCATTTATGTTCAAGCTATGACCAGTATGATGTACAGTCTCTTACAACAACTTGTGGACCAAACTGTAGAGTTTCACCTCCATCACCAGCACCATGTCTGCATACGTGCTGTCATACTTCCCACCATGATGTAATGGACTAAACCTCAAAAATTTCAAGCCAGAACCAATGAAATGTTTTCACTTACAAGAGTTGTGTTTGTCATGCTGTCTCTTCACAATTAAACCCTAAGAAAACTATCCATAGCACATCAACCTATGTTACAAGACATAACTTGAATGCTGACTATCCTATCTCATAACACCTCTAAGACATGTATGTTTGATTTCCTATGTTATTTAATGTATTTTATATAGTCTTTTATTAAGGATTTTAGCTTTAACATAATTGAAATGTGTTAACAAAACAAGACACACTGGGGATGACAGGTATTTTTTTTTTTATTTATTTTTTGTTTGTTTTTCGAGAGAGGGTTTCTCTGTGTAACCTGGGCTGTCCTGGAACTCACTCTGTAGACCAGGCTAGCCTGGAACTCAGAGATCCACCTGCCTCTGCCTCCCAAGTGCTGGGATTAAAGGCGTGGGCCACCACCGCCCGGCCGGGATGACAGGTATAAAAAGGTTGCAAATAAGAATCATGAGTTGAAATGTACCCCTGACTAATCAATGATATCCAAGCCAGGCTGGAGGAAACCACATCTTAATGGAATTCTGAAAACAAGAAAACCCATTAGCAACAACCATCCTCCCTTTCACAGATAACCTGACATCAAAAGTCTGATCACAGAAGGCCCTATATTGAAATGAACAACAGATCACTTAGATGATGGAATCCCATTGTATCATTTTAGCAGGAAAACATGTATCAGCAAATAAAGGGGCAATAAAGGAACAGAACCCACAGAAGGAACATGAGAATCACCAAATAAACTTCACTATATGGATTTACCACACATAGGGTAAATTTCAATACCTAACTAAAGGCTCAAATCACAAACTACAGTGTTGAACTCCACCAGTATACTTGAATAAACATGGTAAATCATTTACTTCCTTCAAGACTAAGAAAATGAGATGAATGAGATCTTTACCTTGAAACTGAAGAAAACTATGATGTCTAACATCTTCAGCAAACTGTTGACATGCATAGAGTTTTGCCTTGAATGAGTGCTTTCCTATCTCATCACATCAAGATAATGTATAAAGACTTCAAAATATTTACAGGACTAGGGTCATAGGTAAGTAGTTAAGACATGTTTATTCCATGGCCCAAGATCAAGTTTTTGACAACTTCCTGAAATCCTTGGTACAAGAATAAACAAGACTTAAGCCGGCGGTGGTGGCACAAGCCTTTAATCCCAGCACTTGGGAGGCAGAGGCAGGCGGATTTCTGAGTTCGAGGCCAGCCTGGTCTACAGAGTGAGTTCCAGGACAGCCAGGACTACACAGAGAAACCCTGTCTCGAAAAACCAAAAAAAAGAATAAACAAGACTCCAAACTTTCTTGGAAACCAACATGCACAAACATGTAACATAAAGACACACTAACAACACAAAATTAAAATTTTAACAAATCCTAAAAAAATCACAATTTGCATTCATGACTGTTTTTCTCCTCTAAGCCTTCATTAGTGTAGCCCACATGATGAGGCATGGAAGGGCTTATTTACAGGGTTTTTTCTTCCTCATGAAAGACAGGGTTCACTTTCCAAAATACAAGCATTTCAGCTGGAATTCAGAAAATCAACCCTTCTCAATGGGTAGTATCATTTGGAAAGATTTAGTAACTGTTGCCCCTACTGGAAGAAACATGTCACTGGGAGTTGGTTTTGAGAGTTTAAATCCTCACATAACCTCCTGTTTCCCTTGGCTTCTTCATGCTTTGGTTGGAGTGTGAGCTTTGAACTTCCTGCTTTACTGCCATGTCTCACACTTGTTGCCATGCCTCCTTGATGGTATTCCCATACACCTCTGGTACCATAAACCAAATAAAGTGTTTAATAAGTTGCCAAAGATGTTATGTTTTATCAACGCATCAGGAAAGGTACTAAGACAGATCCATAAAGTTTTACACTTAGATAACTTATTTGGTGTAATTGAAAAGATGAATGAAATCTAAATGTGCTACTAATAGTGTATATTCATAGGGCTTTTTTCTTAATTTTTCTTTTTTTTTTTTTTTTTTTTGGTTTTTCAAGACAGGGTTTCTCTATGTAGCCCTGGCTATCCTGGAACTCACTCTGGAGACCAGGCTGGCCTCAAACGCAGAAATCTGACTGGCTCTGCCTCCCAATTGCTGGGATTAAGCAAAGGCTTTCGACATTGTTTACATTACAAAAAAAAACCTCCAAAATGTTTTTTGTTGTTGTTGTTTTTAATTTAGAGATAACTATTGTGAAATGGCTTTTCACACTGATTATGTTTGTAGGGTTTCATCTGGTGAGTGTCCTTTTAGATATTCACACGGCAAGCACGTGACAAGGCTTTACCACACTTCTTATATAGGGTTTTCTCCTCTCCTTTTTCTCCTTCTGCTCCTTCTTCTTCTATTTTTTTTTTTTTTTTTTTTTTTTTTAGATTTTCTCTTCAATAAGTGTTTTTTCTAGGTATTTGGAGATAACGCGCACCTACTGAGGCTTTTACCTCATTGATTTATACTGGTAAAATTTCTCTAGACTTCGTTTAATTATGTTTTCTGGAGATGACTCTGTTATGAAAAGGCTTCATTATACATTAAAGGGTTGCATTCAAAGAGTTTCCTCCCCGGGGTGTAATTCATCTTTTAAAGGTGTATAGTCATGTGCAAAGGCATATCCACACTGACTACATTCATAAGGTTTCTCTCCAGAATGTGTTCTTTTATGTATTTGAAAATAATTGTGAACTCCAAAGGCCTTACCACATTTCTAGGGTGTCTCTCCAGTATAAATTCTTTCATGATTCTACAAAGTACAGAAAATTGCAAAGGCTTTTGCACATTCCTTGTATTCATAGGGTTTCTATCCAGTATGTGTCCTTTTATGGTTCGGCAGAAGACCCTGTTGTGAAAAGGCTTTTCCACATTCCTTGCATTCATAAGGTTTCTCTCCAGTATTTGTCTTTGTATGGTTTTGGAGATGACTGCGTTCTGAAAAGGCTTTACCACATTCATTACATTCATAGGGTTTCTCTCCAGTATGTGTTCTTTTATGCTTTTGGAGACTACAGTGTCCTGAAAAGGCTTTACCACATTCATTACATTCATAGGGTTTCTCTCCAGTATGTGTTCTTTTATGGATTTGGAGATGACTACGTTGTGAAAAGGCTTTATCACATTCATTACATTCGTAGGGTTTCTCTCCAGTATGTGTTCTTTTATGCTTTTGGAGACTACTGTGTCCTGAAAAGGCTTTACCACATTCATTACATTCATAGGGTTTCTCTCCAGTATGTGTTCTTTTATGATTTTGGAGACTACTGTGGTGTGAAAAGCTTTACCACATTCATTACATTTGTAGGGTTTTTCTCCAGTATGTGTTCTTTTATGCTTTTGGAGATGACTGTGTACTGAAAAGGCTTTACCACATTCATTACATTATAGGGTTTCTCTCCAGTATGTGTTCTTTTATGCTTTTGGAGACTACAGTGGTGTGAAAAGGCTTTACCACATTCATTACATTCATAGGTTTCTCTCCAGTATGTGTTCTTTTATGCATTTGGAGATGACAGTGTCGTGAAAAGGCTTTACCACATTCATTACATTCTAGGGTTTCTCTCCAGTATGTGTTCTTTTATGCATTTGGAGAACAGTGTTGTGAAAAGGCTTTACCACATTCATTACATTCATAGGCTTTCTTTCCAGTATGTGTACTTTTATGCATTTGGAGATGACGTGTTGTGAAAAGGCTTTACCACATTCATTACATTCTAGGGTTTCTCTCCAGTATATGTCCTTTTATGCTTTTGGAGATTACTATGTTGTGAAAAAGGCTTTACCACACTTCATTACATCATAGGGTTTCTCTCCATATGTGTTCTTTTATGCATTTGGAGACTTACAGTGTCGTGAAAAGGCTTTACCACATTCTTACATTCGTAGGGTTTCTCTCCAGTATGTATTCTTTTATGTTTTGGAGACTACAGTGTCGTGAAAAGGCTTTACCACATTCATTACATTCATAGGGTTTCTCTCCAGAATGTGTTCTTTATGGTTTCGAGATAACTGTGTTTTGAAAAGGTTATACACATTCATTACATTCAAGGGTTTGTCTCCAGTATGAATTCTTTCATGTCTTTGAAGACCACTGTCATGTGTAGAGGCTTTATCACATTGAGTATATTCATAGGGTTTCTCTCTAGCAAGACTTCCTTTTGGCCTGTGAAGAAAATTGACATGTGTAAACACTACCAATTGATTAGAGTGATGATTCTTTTCATCTATGATGATTTAATTTTACAATTTTCTCTAGTTTCCTGTAAAAAGAGATCAAATGTAAGGTTGTATATTTGTTTGGATTCATAAGTTTCTACTTTACTATCCTTCTTTTTATATTGAAGAGAGCTGTGGCGGTTAAAGTCGTTTAGTACATAGCTTCATCTTTCTGACACCCTTTTCTCATGTGAGAATTTTCCACATTTCTAAAGAGAACTGGAAGAACTCAGAGCTTTGCCACAGTGATTGTACTCATCATTTTGCTATACTGTCAGTTACATTTGCAAATAAACCAGGACAAACAGAAGAATGTCCATATTCCTTGTACTCAAAGGGCTTTTCTGCAGTGTGAATAGATTTACATCCTGTCAATGAAGTTGGATACACAGTTAATTGTAAACTCATATCACCTTCACACTACTCAAAGTGGGGACAGCTGTCTATCTTCTAATTGTTTGAGAGAGAAAGGCACTTTGCATGTTCCCAGATGCTCATGTGGCTTTGATCTAAATGACATGTATCATTATGGCAAGAATAAAAAATAAAAGGTTTCCACATTGCATTCATACAGTTTAACTGCCTTGTTCATCACAGAGATGTAATATGAGGATAAAGGTTTCTCCACCATAACCTTCTTGAATCTCATAAATTACCCTTCTCACTAAACTTTGGTAAATCATTAAATGTATATGAGTAATGTGGGATTTCTTATGGAATGTTTGCCTATTAGGAGATTTTAGACATTTACTCATCATCTAACCTATGTATATATCTTTGCAATCATTCAGAGGTATCAACCTAAATCAATTGTCAGTTCTATAGAGCAGCCCCCATGGGGAGATAATTAAAATGTAATAGCTGTTAAGTCATTGTTTCCTTGTGCTTTTTTCCGACTACCTGACATTGAGGTACATGGTGTTGTGAGAATTTACTAATAATCAATACACTTAAAGCCATGCTTGTTTATACTGAGTTTTCTTAAAACTTCAAGGGCAAATAAAATTTCATCAGAAGCATATATTTATCAGCTTGAACATGAAACTTACCTTCCATGTAGTCTAGAATTTCGAAGATATTCTTCAATATTATTGTCTTCTGATTTGTAACCTAAAATATATTTCCAGAAAATGTATGATATATAATTGAAAACTGATGAAAAGTTAAGTTACTATCCTCAATGAACCTTAGAACTATGCTTGCTTTATTTACCACATTGTTCCTCTTTCACAATCAAAATGAAAGAAGAGCTCAATAACCAAGAAACACCTTGCTCATATTTTAAAAAGTGAATCAAAATTCATAGTCTTACCTATAGCAGTGAGGTGCCTGTAGGTCTCCAGCATAACATCTGTGTAGAGATTCTTCTGGGAAGGATCCAGCAAAGCCCATTCTTCTGGAGTGAAGTTAATGTGGACATCATCATATGTCAGTGCATCCTAAAATATCCATACATGTGTTCAATAGAAAGCATAATTCTGACAATATATTAAGTAGAGACTCCTTTAACAATGTACAATATAACTCTGGTGATTTCCACACTTACTCCATGACACAGAAATTCTAATGTAATCACTAAGTCATTTTACAAGGAAACTGGAAAGGAGGTCAAACCCTGCCATTTCTGGGCTCTTTAAATAGGATGTAAACTGTCAGGAGAAAGGCATATTAACAGCCATACAGTCAGAGACAAATAGATCAACACTATACACATCAGAGAAATGATCTGAATGATGATTGACTACAAAAAGATATAGGCAAGCTGAGTGTGTTGGCTCATGCCTTTAATCGTACAATGCACGAGACATAGATATGTGAATCTCATTGGAGACCAGCCTAGTCAATTTAATGAGTTTCAGGACTGCTTGAAGTAAACATTAAGAACCTGCCACCACTACCCTCCAAAAACCAAGCATATAAATAAGAAACATTTGCAAACACTTTGAAGGTCTCAGTGAACTTCTTACAAAGATTTATGCATCCACTCCACTTCTGTATTCATCTTCTAGGAAACTGAGTGTCACCATTTAAACTGTAGGATTAAGAAAAATTTGCTAGAAGAGAATGCCTGTTGAAACAGCTAGAGGTGGACAGATGAAAATATAAGCAATGTATATGTAGTTCTTAAAAACCACATAGGGCAAGAGCAAGGGAACAGGAATTAACAGCACATGGTCTTACAGATGAGATGGGTACAGGTGTCACTGAGATGGGTACAATTCTTAGTGTGTACATGAGAGCTCACAACAATCAATAACCCCAAGTTCAGAGATTCTAAGGCCATCTTGTGATGACTCTGACCGTCATACACACAACATGTGATGGGCATCCATGCATACACACAGGATACTCAGAATCATTTAAAAAAAACATACAAATGATAGGTAAACATACAAATGACAATGTCAGCTTCCTCAAAGACATGCAAAGAAGGTTCAACATGAAAAATTTATGTCAATATATTCCACCATATAAATAAAATGAAAAAAAAAAAAAAAAACCTGACCCTCTTATCAGACACGGAAAAGGCCTTTGTCAGACTCCCAGTGCCTCTTTATAATAATAAAAGTGTTTAAAGACCAGGAATACAGGGGACATACCTACACATAAGAAAGGTAATTTACAAAAAGCCTACAGCCAACACCAAATTGAATGGAGAGAAATTCAAAGATGCTCTACAAGTATCATTAAAAAAAATCAAGGTTGTCTATTCTGGCCATGTCTATTCCAATAGTACTGGAAAGTCTAGCTAGAGCAATAAGTCAACTAAAGGAGCTCAAAGGAATACAAAGTAGAAAGAAAGTAGTCAAGTGTCATTATTTGGAGATGATATGAAAGTACATATAAGTAGTACCCAAAACTCCAACAGTTGATAAATACCAGCAAAATGGCTGGATACAAAATTACCTCATAAAAATCAAAGGTGTCAGCCGGGCGGTGGTGGCGTACGCCTTTGATCCCAGCACTTGGGAGGCAGAGGCAGGTGAATTTCTGAATTCGAGGCCAGCCTGGTCTACAGAGTGAGTTCCAGGAAAGCCAGGCTATACAGAGAAACCCTGTCTCGAAAACCAAAAAAAAAAAAAAAAAAAAAAAATCAAAGGTGTCTTACATGTGAATGGCAAATGGGCTGAGAAGACAATTACGGGAAACAACACTTCACAATAGCCACAAATAATGAAAAAATATCTTGGGGTAAATGTCCACAAGCCAGTAAAAGACTTGTTTGACAAGAACTTTCAAGAAAATACCAAAAGACTGAAAGATGTCCCCACACTCAGTCATTGGTAGAACTAACATAGTAAAAAGGACACCTCACCAAATGCTATCTACAGATTCAACACAATTCCCATTACATTCCAGCACAATTACTTTCAGACCTTGAAAGGACAATGCTTAATATCATATGGTATGATAAAAAACTCAAAAGACCTGAACAATAATAGAAATTCTTGTGGAATCACTATCCCTGATGTCAAGCTGTACTATTGAGATATAGAAATAAAAATTTCATAGTATTAGCATTAAAAAGGACATATCAATCAATGCAAGCAAATCAAAGACTTGTACATAAATCCACATACCTATGAACATTTAATTTTTGATAAAAAAGCTGGAAAGATACAATAGAGAAAAGAAAACATCTTCAACAAATGGACCTGGTCTAATTGGATATGCATAAGGGATTGTCTACATTGTTAAAAATTGCTTTTGCTTAAGAAACTTAAAAATAGGCCAGGCGGTGGTGGGGCACGCCTTTAATCCCAGCACTTGGGAGGCAGAGGCAGGCGGATTTCTGAGTTCGAGGCCAGCCTGGTCTACCGAGTGAGTTCCAGGACAGCCAGGGCTACACAGAGAAACCCTGTCTCGAAAAACCAAAAAAAAAAAAAAAAAAAAGAAACTTAAAAATATAGTTAGACTGCCACTTTTCCATTGGCTGCAGTTGACAATTCAATCATGAATTAGGAATTTTTTCACTCACCCATGTTTATGGTTGAAAAGAGGATAGACCAGGTAGAGTTGAATTGTAAGGCTATTTTGTCAAGAAGAGATTACTTGCTTTGGAGCTCAGAATGGCATGATACAGTAAGAGAACCACCATGATGAATGCTTAGGCGACAATGTAGATTGGGGTCTTAACATGCTTCTTCTAGGAGAAGGTCAATATAAAGGGAATGCTAATCCAGTTGAACTGCCTGAACAGCTATCAGGCCATACAAAGCAAAGAAAACTTACATGGATACATTCCTCTTTGTGCTGAAATTGGGCCCTCATACAATCAGGGTCTGGCCATGGCTGCTGCCTTTCAAGGGACCACTGTACAAGCAATGCTTGCACAAAACCATAAAGATAAAAGATGCTTTAAATGTGGAGATTCAGGTCATTTTAAAAATGACTGTCCCAAGAGAACAGGCATGAGCAAACAATCAGGTCACATGGACCGAAATTTGTCTTTGGTGCAGAAAGGATAATCTTTGGGCCAGGCCTCAGGATATAGGCCAACATTTAGAATATTTACATTTGGGCCAGCAGTGGTGGCACACACCTTTAATCCCAGCACTTGGGAGGCAGAGGCAGGCAAATTTCTGAGTTACAGGCCAGTCTGGTCTACAGAGTGAGTTCCAGGACAGCCCAGACTACACAGAGAAACCCTGTCTGGAAAAATGGAAAAAAAAAAAAAAAGAACATTTACATTTGAATGAAGACTATGCAGAGTGGACACACCAAAAGTCTGTGTGACATTCCTTTTGTCTTGGGTATCACAACCAGGCCCTAGAAGGGTGTTTTCTGAAATTTTTGTTTTATTGCCTTGCTTGTAACTTGAGGGGAAGGTGTCAGCCTAAAATCCAAAGACATTCACAACAGCTTTTGGGCCAAGAGTTATAGATAACAATTGTGCTAGAAGAATTAAAATTGTGCCTGCTTCCCTCCATGGCATTATAGCTGTGCCTGTTAACAAAAAAAAAATTGCTCTAAAAATAATACTTAAGACAAGATTTGCCTTCAAACTTGGCCTTTATCTGATACTCTCACTCAGCTAAACAGAATTGGTTATTCAATTAATTCAAAACAAAGTTCAAACTTAAACTTTATTCAACTAATGGGACACTACAGCCTGAATTGCCTGCTCCAGCTGCCATTCCAGCAAATACATTATATTATAGATTTAAAAGATTGTTTTTATACCATTCCTTTACATCCTGGTAAAGGTGAGAGGTTTATACTCCATAAATTTGCTTGTAATTTTTGAGAGCCCATAAAGAAATATCATTAAAAAGGTTTGCCTCAAGAAATGGTTAAGAATCATATATTATATGAAAAAAAATTGTTGCATTAATATAAAAACTTAGGTATTTGAATCTCTCAGTGAATATTATTCATTGATATTTTATTAGCTGATCTCTCTGATGGAGTTTTTCTGGGAGCCGTTGCTCTCATATAATTTTGGAGTTGCTTTTTGCTCCAGAAAAAATTCAAAGGTAATATCTTTTTAATATTTGGGACCTCAGTTATATCTGAAGCAGATTGTGGCACAGAAAACTCCAATAAGAATGGATAGTTGGAAGCTAGAGAGATGACTCAGCCATTAAAGGCTAGACTCATAATTAAAAACATTAGAGTTCAATTCCCAGCAACCACATGGTGGCACATAACCATTTGTAATAAACCTGTATATAACACCTAATCTCTTAAAGGCCTCATTAGCATTAGCATGCACATCTTTCAGGTGTTTCAGAGGCAGCCCACCCTTAGCTAAACTCTACTTTGTGTGACATATTGTCTCCTAAGCATTGGTAAATCCTTTCCATTATCAATTGTACTGGTCTACATCTCAGCGTAATAGTGGAGTGCTACCTAACACATAAGATTCCATTTACAACATCCACCAAATAACTCCAAATGGATCTTACTCCTAAATGTTAAATCTGAACAACAGAAATTCTGGAGATAAACTAAAACGGCAATCTGCCGTGATCTGGTGCACAAAAAGCATGGTGATGTTGACTACAAAGATGTTTCTACACACAGCTCACGTTCCCAAAGCTCTGCACACATTTATCGCACAGAGCGAAGTTATTCACAGGCCACCACTCGGGTACAGGGAATTACAGGGACCGCAAAGGACTTCATACAAATCCACAGCTGGCCTCTAGTTCCCATCCAGTCCCAAGGATCGCCTACCAAAAGGGATCCCGAGGCTCAGCAGCCCACTCCTCCCCAGACTGCCGCCCTCTCTCACCATCTCGTGCCTTCCAAGCTCCTGCACACCCCACACAACTCCTGGTAAGCTCAAAGAACCACCTGCATTCTCCCAGCTTCAGAATGGAGCCTGGCGCCTGATTCCCAGAAAAGCCCACCTCCCCTATTACTGATGCTCTGATTCCAGGTTCTGATTGGTTATTGAAGCCTGAGTGACAAGAGTCCCTCCTTTGTAGTTGGAGTTTAAGGTAAAGCACCGAATAGTATTTCCTGGCTAGGTTCCGACCAAGGGCAGGACCTTTCCCAGATCTGCAGGCATTTCCACTTCAGTAGTTCTTGCCCTTGCCTTGCAGTAGCTTCACTTCCCTCTTAACTTGCTTGGAAGGTACTTTCCCTTTTTCCTCCTGCACACAAGGTAGCTAGTTCACACAGCACAGTACAAAATTTGGAGTGTTTCTCCTGTCCCACAGGTGGAAGGGTGGCCACGATATTAGTAATTAAGGAGAGATTTTAGAGAACAAACTTTTGTTCTGTGGGTTCACGGTGAGGTCAGGCGAACTGCAGCTACGTTTCACCTGGTAGGCAAGGGTACATTGGACAATCCTGAGAGAAAACCTCGAACCAGATTACAAACACAATAAAATTCGTTTCTCCCACAAGAAGGCTGGATGGTGGATCTCTTCCTGTAGGCGTTTTCTTCCTGAATTTCAGGTCTATCTCTTAACAAATTAAACCTAATGATTAGTGTAGTCTCCATGGAACTTGAATAATTAGAAAGAAATGGTTGGAGGAAGAGTGCTGTTTATGAACACTATTCTTAGCCATTTTCTGAGTTAAGGTGAGACAACACAGCTGGATTAGTCAAGGTTCTCTAGATAAACAGAACTGATAAAATGAGTTTCTCTTTCCCTCTATATATGTAGATAGGGGATTTATTAGAATGTCTCACAGACTGTGGTCCAGCTAGTCCAAGAAGTGCTGTCTACCAATTAAAATTTGAGGAAGCCAGTGGTTCAGGCCATGAGGCTGGGTGTCTAAGCTAGGCTTCACTGTATACCACATTTTCAAATAAGTAGGCTCTAATGCCAGTAAAGGTATGAACTTGCTAGAGAGATAGTCCAAGAGAGAGAGAGAGAGAAAAGAGAGAGAGAGAGAGAGATTCTTTTTTCAATGTTTGCTATTCATGTGGGTTATCACCAGAAGGTGTGGCCCAGATTAAAGGTGGATCTTATCACCTCAAAAGATCCAGAAGGGTCTTCCCTCTTTATAAGTTTTAATTAAGAAAAATCTCTGGCAGGTATATGCAACTCTTTGGGTTTTACTTAATTTGTAGTCAGTTTGTCCACCGAAAACAGCCATCATAACAGACAAGACAGAAGAGCTTAGAGATATTTCTTAACAGCAGCACGCATAGGAATCATTTTGAAAAAAAACAACCAAAAAAAAAAAAACAAAAAATAGGAAGCATGGGGATTTTCTTTAGGGAATCTGGACACATTCTTGTAGACTTCTGCCTGATTTGGTGACATTCTTGGCTCAGCATTGGACAAACATACACAATTTGTTTTAAAAGACAGAAGTCAATGTCTCTGTCATGTTCCTCTTGTACCTCAAGGTCATAACTGAAACTCAAATGTTAATTGAACACAGGGAGAATAAGACCACTGCCACAATTTTGAGACAAAGTTGGTCAAACACAAGTCAGATTTAAACAGTAACAACAATTAAACCAAAGAGAGGAGACGAAATTCAATACATAGAGAAATATATTGGAGAAAGGAAAGAGAATTTGGAAATGATGTAATTAGAATATCAAAAATGGGCTGGAGAGATGGCTCAGTGGTTAAGAGCACTGACTGCTCTTCCAGAGGTCTTGAGTTCAATTCTCAGCAACAACATGGTGGCTCACAACCATCTGTAATGGAATCTGATGCCCTCTTCTGGTGTGTCTGAAGACAGCTACAATATACTCATTTAAATAAAATAAATACATCTTTAAAAAAAATTATTTTTTTAAAGTTGAAATCGGCTTTATGGCCCCATGTGCACCAGGGACAAGCAGTCCGTAGAAGACCACACCAAGGACTGCTCACACCTTTTCTCTCAGGCTCTCCATTTGCAGCCAGGAAAAGCAACACTCTTTCAGACATGGCCTTATCAGTTTATCCACACCTTCTGTTTGGCTTAACTTGTATAACTATAGTAATTTGATTTCTAGAACTGAAGTCTGTTTGTTCTTTAGATTCCTGAGTGCCTGGTCTGTGGGCTGACTAAATGGCCTTCATGACTTTTAGTGATCATCTAAAACTGATTACCCCAGTACTCATTGGTAATCCCATCTGCTGCCAAAGCAGGAAAGCTCCCACCCTCCTTGCTGCCTTCCTGTTCTGTGCTGTGACTACACCAGTTCCAAAGTTGCCAGTGAACACAATTCTTACACAAATTCATTTATAATTTCCTAATAAAAGCCAAGGAGGGCAGAGAACAATCATTCGCAGATCTCTTTTTCCTTCTCCCTGACCAGCTTGGAAGGAGTTGCAGGACTGACTTTCAAGCACTGGGCAGCAGAGGAAGGATTAGCTGTTCAAAGCAATTTGCTATTATATAGTGTGAGGCAAGCCCAAGCTATAGAGAACATTGCTCTAAACAAAAAATATAAATCAATAGCACTTGAGAAAAACAATAAAATTCTTAATGACCAGGAAACAATGGGAAATAGAAAAAGATGACAAGTGATATATTTAAAGAAAATGACATTTAAAAGATGATACACATAATTGATTTTTTAAAAGGTAAAAGTAACTGAAAAGGACTTTGAAAAACAGTAGAGGGAATGCCATTAATACAATACTGCTTGACTGTGGCCTCATAGAATATGTTTGGCAATGATCCTTCTGTTTCTATTTTGTGGAATGATTTGAAAAGTATTAGTATCCATTCTCCTTTCAAGGTCTGGTAGAATCTGCGCTAAACAATTTGGACCTGGGCTTTTTTCTTTTCTTTTCTTTTTTCTAGGCTTTTTGTTTTTGGCGGAAGACTTTACATGACTGCTTTGATTTTCTTAGGTTTATGAATCTTTAAATTGTTTACCTCATCATGACTTAGCTTGGATAAGTGATATCTAGGAAGAAAAGCATTCATTCCACTTAGATTTTTCCAATTTTGTACAGTATAGGTTTTGAAGTAAGGACCAGTAAATCTTTGTATTCCGTCAGTGTTTGTTGTTGTGTCCCCATTTTCATTTCTGATTTTTGTAGTTTGGATAGTGTCTCTCTGACTTTTAATTAGTTTGACTAAAGGTTTGTCTATCTTGTTGATTTTTCTCCAGAGAACCAACTTTTTTGGTTTCCTTGATTCCTTGTATTTTTCTGTTTCTAATTTATTGAATTCAGTCTTGCTTTTAATGATTTCCTGCCCTCTATGCATATTGTGTGTACTTTTTCTTTCTTTTGTTTTCTAGAACTTTCAGGTATGTGGTTAAGTTGCTAGTATGGAATCTCTCCAAATTCTTTATGAAGACCCATGTGCTACAAACTTTCCTCTTAGCTGGGCTTTCACTATGTCTCATATATTTGAGTATGTTCTGCCTTCATTGTCAGTGAATTCTAGATAGTCTTTAATTTCTTTCTTTATTTCTTCCTTAGTCCAGTGATCAATGAATGGACAGGTTTTCTGTTTCCATTAAGTGTGTAAAATTTCTGTTGTTTCTGTTGTTGTTGATGTCTACTTTATTCCATGGTGCTTGAAAAGATGCAGGGGATTATTTCAGTTTTCTTGTACCTATCGAGCCTGGCTTTGAGGAGAAGAATATGTTTAATTTTGGAGATGGTTCCATGAGGTGCAAAGAAGAAGGAACATTCTTTTGCGTTTAGATGAGAGGCTCTATAGATATCTATTAGGTCCATTTGATTCCTAATCTCTGTTAGTTTGATTACTTTTCTATTTAGTTTGGTTTCTGTCTGCATGATCTCTCAATTGGTGAGAGGGGGATGCTGAACTCTCCCACTATGAAAGCACAAGGTTTTGTGTGTGTCTGTGTGTGTGTTTGTGTGTGTATGTGTGAGTATGTGTGCGTGACAGAGAGAGAGAAAGAGACAGACAGATTGAATGAGAGAGATACACACACACATAAAGAGAGAGATACACACACACATAAAGAGAGAGAGAGAGAGAGAGAAGAGACAGAGGTGCTGGGTGTGCTTTCCCTTGATGTTGCTGGGGTGAAGTTAATTTTTTCCTGTGTTTTCTTAACCTCCTTTGTTGCAGTTTTACTTGGAATATCCTCTTTAGGGCTTGATTTGTGGAAAAGATATTGTTTAAATTTGACAAAGCTGCCCACTCTCTCCATGTCTATTTGATATAGTACTTGAAGTCAGGCTACAACAATAAGAACACTAAAGGAGATCACAGGAATACAAATTGAAAGAAAGAAGTCAAAATATCTCTTTTTTCAGGCAATATGAGAGTATACATAAGGGGTCCCAAAATCTCACCAAGGAACTCCTACATGTGATAACCACCATCAGTAAAGTGACTGGACACAAAATTAACTCAAAAACTCAGTAGCCTTCTTTATACAAATGATCAAGAAGCTAAAGAAGAAATTAGGGAAATAATACATTTCACAATAGCCAAAAATAACATAAAATAACTTGGTGTAACTCTAACCAAGCAAGTCTTCAGAACAAGAACTTCAAGACTTTGAAGAAAAAAACTGAAGAACATCTCAGAAGATGGGAAAATTTCCCATACTCTTGAACTGGGAGGATTAACATACCAAAAAGAGCTATCACACCAAAAGTAATTTATAGATCAATGCAATTCCCATCAAAATTGCAAGATGATTCTTTACAGACCTTGAAAGAACAATGCTGAAATTCAAATTTTAAAAAAGCACCCAGGATAGCTAAAACAATCCTTTATGATAAAAGAACTTCTGGAGGTATCACCATATCTGATCTCAATCTGTCTTACAGAACAATAGTAATAAAATCCACATAAAAACAAACAAGGTGATCACAGTTAAGACACCTAGGGAGAGGGGATACAGAATATGAAATGGTCAACTCCTAGAACCAGGGAAGATTTCCAGAGGAAGGATGGGTATACCAACCTAGACAAAAACCATTGACCCACCTTTTTTCTTGCCAAAAGAAGTGCAGAGATAAAGAGGGAAAGGAAAGTGAGGGAATGGACAACAATGACTGGCCCAACTTGAGTTTCATGTCATTGGAGAGCCCACCCTTGACTTATTAATATTATTCTGCTATACTTGCAGAAGGGAGGCTAGCGTAACAATCATCCGCGTGGCTTCACCTACCAGATGAAGAAAATAGATGCTAAGACCCAAAGCCAATTCTACAACTTGATATACCAATGTGGCCTGATATCCATGGATGGTTTCTCCTTCTCTGAGCAGTAAGAGAGAGGTGCATAGAAAAAGGAAAGCTGAGAGGGAGGGACTGGAAGGAGAGAAGGGAGGGGAAGCTCTGATGAGGAAGTAAAGTCATTAATGAAGAAAATTAAACATAAATTAAATGATAAATAGATAAACCAACAAAGCAATATCTCTGGACCTGTGTAGACTGAGAAGCAGGGACAGAGAACCTGGAATGTCTGAGGCATTTCTCTCTGTAAATTTCATTGTTTCAGTGGAAAATTTTATTGTTTAACTAGAGAAATTATAAAACACTAAGCTGAGCTGGGCAGAGGTGGTGGACGAATTTAATCCCAGCCCTTGGGAGGCAGAGGAAGGTGGATCTCTGGGTTCGAGGTCATCCTGTTCTACAGAATAAATTCCATAACAGCCTGGGCTACACAGAGAAACCCTGTCACAAAAAGCAAAAAAAACAAACAAACAAATAAACAAAAAACACTAAGATGTAGTGATGGTTCTGATGCTAAGGTCCTGTTTCCCAATTGGTTCTTCATTCATCAATAAAGATGCTAGCAGACACTGAGCTGGGTGGAATAGGCAGACTTCTGGGTTCCCACAGGCAAGTGATCAGACACAGAATGGGCCGAGAATTTTCAAGCCATGCTTTGGAGGAGGAAAAGCCAAGCAGCTATGTGAGATAACAGGCAGAGCTCCTTTGGGAGTGTTCAGCTGGGACTGAAGGTAACTGAGCAACCGAAGTTGAGGACAGATTTATAGAGTTGACTTAAGAGTATTGGAAAGGGCACGCTTGCCTCCAAAGATTAATGATGCCCATTGAGCTGATAAGGCAAGTTGAAATTAGCAACATGCATGTCTGTGCTTTTAATCCACAGATTCAATATTTTCTGGGCGGGGACTGGTGGCACACTGGTAGATCACTGGCAAGTGTGGGGAACTGCTCTACTTTTCTTTTTAAGATCAAATAAAGTTATGGACTCCAGGGCAGGGCAGGGAGAATCACCAATTGACCTTGCCCCTGTACACAATATTAGCTGCTGGGGTCTATAACCTGACACACACAGCTACAGACAGGGAGCGGCCTGTGTCTCAAACCACTGAGGTGACTTAATCGTTTCAACCAGGATTGCATATATCTGCAGAGGAGTTCCCTAACTAGAAATTCAATATTCATTGGCTCAAGCTAACCTCCCCAAATGCTACACCCACCAATATGCCTGTCTACATTCACATGGCATGAATCAAAACATGCAAGAAATTACAAAACACCCTCCCTCTTCATAATGCTGGCCTCTGCAGCTGACTGCCTTAAACTTCATTCTGTGATCTAGCTATTGCCTTGCCCATTTCCCCCTGCACTGTACACAATAAACTATTCCTCCTATTTTGGTCTGAAAGCGGAGCCCATGCTCCATACACAAATTTTTCCTATTGCTTAAATGTTTCTTGTGGTCTAAGTGACTCAAATTGGCAATTCTAAAACTCTATGATGGTACAACCCCTTAATTTAAGAATTTTAGAATTTTAATTTATGTCAAGGGGACAGCAAGATGTGTACCCTGTGAACATATTAACTAGTCTATATCTAGGGTCAATCCTACCTGACACAATGTAACAGACAGACCCTCAGAAACATTTTTCCCCAGGAGGTACAGCTGTTCCAGAATTAATATGTCTGCCCAGAGAAAAATAACTTGATGAACCTAAGATATTAACGAAGAAAAATTCCTGAAGAAAAGTATGCATCCAGCACTGGCTAGTGCTCAAAGAGGAGCCAGCCTGAACATATTTTCCATCCTATATATGCTTCAGACCCCAGGTTACACTGTGAACAATTCAAATAGGGATAAAGACTCCAAGTCTAACAATTGGGCAGAGGGAGATTTACACAACAAACAATTCCTAGGACTAATTCTTAGATACACCAGTGTCCTGGAACAGCAGGTCATTCTTCAGTGACAGAGCCAGAGATGAATGTGCCAGACTATGAGAAAGACTGTAAAAGTGTGAGGGAAAAAAGATAAAAGCTGGGGTGGGGAGTTGTAGAGAACATGTTAGTAAGAAATTAGAAGAGGACTGGGCTGATTTCACTTGAGGAGCAGCTAGCTCATGTCAGCTCTCCAGCTCAGGTCACTGCTGTGTGTAGCAGATAAGAATGAAGAATGATTTGACTGCCCCTTATAACTAATAAAGCAGAGGCTCACAGCAGGCAGGCTGAGATCCTGATGTGGCTATGGTGTGGACTGCCCTGCTGTCTGTCTCTCTGACAAAAAGAACAACTGGTTGCATCTATATAGAGGATCCAGAGGAAGGAGCCACAGCCTAAGAAGAAAACAGGATTTTTATGGCACACTAGGTGTGCCCTTCCCCTGGCCTTGAGCAGGCAAGAGAGAACTTGTTTACCACAAAAGACCAAGTGATAAGGATCTAGGTGGAGTTACCCCCTTGGTGCAGTAACTTAAAAGAAGAACTGCCCCAGGCTTGCCTTGAGATATCTGAGCCCTGACCTCAGACCAAGAACTAATTATCCCACACTTCTCTATGGCTGAAACTAGAAAGGTTCTGGCAGGGTTTTTCCCTTTACATTAAAAGCTGAACTTTAAAGCCTTGAACCTTGATCTGAGAACTTTGTCTTGGCTTCATCTCTTTCTGCCCTCCCACCCCCTTTTGTTCCCAGCACCCTTTCAGGTGAGCCGGTTGATTGTGGCCACATGTGGCTACAACCAAGTCTTAACGTTGTTTATGGATACTACTGCTCCTTTAAGCAGCTTCTTAGACTTCTGTCATTCAATATAGGCATTGGACTAGTGGCTGTTTCAAATCAGGGTTGTCTCCTTCCTTATGGTTGGAGCCAAAAGCCTACACAATGCTGGTGAACAAACATGTCTGTAACACCTAATCTCTTACAGGCCTCATTAGCATGCACATCTTTGGGGTGTTTCAGAGGCAGTCCACCCTTAGCTAAACTCTACTTTATGTGACATATTATCTCCTAAGCATTGGTAATTTCTTTCCATTATCAATTGTACGGGTCTACATCTCAGCGTAATAGTGGAGTGCTACCTAACACATAACATTCCATTTACAACATCCACCAAGTAACTCCAAATGGATCTTACCCCTAAAGGTAAATCGGAACAACAGAAATTCTAGAAATGCTAGATAAACTAAAACGGCAACCTGACATCCTCTGGTGCACAAAAAGCAAGGTGATGTTGACTACAAAGAAGTTTCGACACACAGCTCGTGTTCCCAAAGCTCTGCACACAAAATCCCACAGAGAGAAGTTATTCAGAGGCCACCACTCGGGTACAGGGCATTACAGGGACCACAAAGGACTTCGTACAAATCCACAGCTGGCCACGATTTCCCATCCAGTCCCAAGGATCGCCTACCAAAAGGGATCCCGAGGTTCAGCAGCCCACTCCTCCCCAGACTGCAGCCCCTCGCTCACCATCTCGTGCCTTCCAAGCTCGAGCGCACCCCTCACATCTACGGGAAAGCACAAAGAACCACTTCCCATTTCCCAGCTTCAGAGGCGAGAGGCGGGAGCCGGGAGCCGGAGCCGGAGCGACCGGGACCGGGAGAGCGGGAGCCGGGAGAGCCGGGAGCCGGGAGCCTGGCGCCCGGAAAAGCCCCCTCCCCTATGACTGACGCTCCGACTCCAGGTTCTGATTGGTTAATGAAGCCTGAGTGACAAGAGTCACTCCTTTGAGGAGGAGTTTAAGGAAAAGCAGAGAACAGCTATTTCATGGAGCTAGGTTCCACCCCAGGGCAAGACTTTTCCCAGATCTGCAGGTATTTCCACTTCAGTAGTTCTTGCCCTAGGCTTGCAGTAGCTTCACTTCCCTCTTAACTTGCTTGGTAGGCACTTTCCCTTTTTCCTCCTGCACACAAGGTAGCTAGTTCACACAGCACAGTACAAAATGTGGAGTGGAGTGTTTCTCCTGTCCCACAGGTGGAGGGTGGGCACGATATTAGTAATTAAGGAGAGATTTTAGAGAACAAACTTTTCTTCTGTCTTTCACGGTGAGGTCAGGTGAACTGCAGCTACTTTTACCTGGTAGGTAAAGGTACATTGGACAATCCTGAGAGAAAACCTCGAACCAGATCACAAACACAATGAAATTATGTGTTTCTCCCACAAGAAGGCTGGATGGTGGATCCATTCCTGTAGTCATTTTCTTCTGAAACTCAGTTCTATCTCTTGACAAATTACACTAATGATAAGTGTAGTCTCCACAGTAACTAAAATTAGAAAGAAATGGTTGGAGGAAGAGTGCTGTTTATGAACACTATTCTTAGCCGTTTTTTAGAGTTAAGGTGAGAACAACACAGCTGGATTAGTCAAGGTTCTCTCATAAACAGAATGATAAAATGAGTTTCTCTTTCCCTCTATGTAGTAGAAAGGGATTTGTTAGAATGGCTCACAGACTGTGGTCCAGCTAGTCCAAGAAGTGCTGTCTACCAATTAAAATTTGAAGAATCCAGTAGTTCAGACCATGAGGCTGGGTGTCTAAGCTAGGCTTCACTGTATACCACATTTTCAAAGAAGTAGGCTCTAAAGCCAGTAATGGAATGAACTTGCTAGACAGATAGGACACACACACACACAAGAGAGAGAGAGAAAGTATTGCTTTTTTCGATGTTCTCTATTTATGTGGGTTGCCACCAGAAGTGTGGCCCAGATTAAAGGTGGATCTGATCACCTCAAAAGATCCATAAGGGTCTTCGCACTTTATTAAGATTTAATTAAGAAAAAGCTCTTGGAGGTTTATGCAACCTTTTGAGTTTTAGTTAATTTGTGGTCAGTTTGTCTACCAAGATTAGCGATCATAACAGACAAGACAGAAGAGTTTAGAGATATTTTTTAATAGCAGCAAGTACAGGAATCATTTTACAAAAAAAAAATAAAATATATAAAAATAAAAATAAAAAAACAGGAAGCATGGGGATTTTCTTTAGGGAATCTGGACATATTCTTGTAGAGTTCTGCCTGATTTGGTGGCATTCATAGCTCAGTATTGGGCAAACATACACAATTAATTTTAAAGGACAGACAGCAATGTCTCTGTCATTTCCTCTTATACCTCAAGGTCATAACTGAAACTCAAATGTCAATTGAATCCAGGGAGAATAAGACCACTACCACAATTTTGAGACAAACTTGAACCACTTAAGAGGTAGCCAGCAACTGGCTCCCAAGTCTTGTTAAAGAAGTCTGCCCTGAATCCATTTCTACTGCCTCTTTTAAGTGGTAAAATCACAAGTTTTTTCCAAGCAGGACTACAGAAAACAGACAATGAGGCAATAAGAAAATACAGAAAAAAACAACCAACCAAAGAACAATGTGGTCACAATGCAGTTAAGGAGGGTCAGGGATGTTCAGGGTGTTCTCAAAACTATGTAAAGGCCATGGGTCAGACAGGTCAGGCTCCAGGAAAAAGACTTAAATACAGCAACTCGGCTCTTACAGGAAATGAAAACCTACTTTTAAAATACAACATGATGGCTGCTGCTTTCAAAATGGAGTCATACAGGTTCCTCACAAGGAAATGGCACTGTGAATGTAGCTTACTTAGGAGCCTACACTACCTGTCATCATGAATATGCTCTTTCAGACAGACAATCAATGCAGCAATACTCACACATTCACATGAGAGAGAGCACAAACACAACAAACATCAAGGAAAAGTCACCTACTAGCACAGAAGACTTTGTACTTAGATGAACATCTATGCTGAGCTAGTCTATGCTCAGAAGAAGGTTGTTTTTGCCTCTGAGCAGGCTGGCTCAGAGGAAGGCCATGGCTACTTCCATGCAGGACCAGAAATAGTTCATTTTAACTAACCCTGGCTGCTGTCTAAGGAGTGTGCTATTGCCAAAGTGTATGGTAAATATTTTTCTTCTTAAATGGATGGGGAGAGATTTTAGAAACATTGAAATAGCACATCAAGACACTGGAGAGATCACATCACAGCACTGGAGGGATGGCTCAACAGTTTAGAGAAGTGGCTGCTCTTCTAGAAGATTCAGGTTTATTTATTTATTTATTTATTTATTTTTATTTTATTTTTTTTTTTTTTTGGTTTTCGAGACAGGGTTCTCTGTATAGCCCGGGCTGTCCTGGAACTCACTCTGTAGACCAGGCTGGCTCAAACTCAGAAATCCGCCTACCTCTGCCTCCAAGTGCTGGATTAAGGGTGCGCCACCACCGCCGGCTAAGATTCAGGTTTAATACTCCATGTATACACTTCTTTTTCTACTCTTCATTTTTATTTCAGTTACTTGGGTATTTGCCTTCTTGTGTCTGTATGCAGTACCGTACGAGTCCAGAAGAGGGTGGAAGATACCAAGGACTGGAGTCATAGCACATACTTAGCTACCACATACATAATTCATGAGTGAAATACTTTTTCTTAGGAGGAGGAAGTCGAAGAGGAAGAGGAAGAAGAAGAGGAGGAAGAGGAGGAGGAGGAGAGAGAGGAAAAGGAGGAGGAGGAGGAGGAGGAGGAGGAGGAGGAGGAGGAGGATGGAAGATACAAAAATCACCTGTCACCATAAAGTTTATTTTTCAAGCTTGGTGTGGATTTGCATTCCTTTAATCCCAACAAGTAGGACACAGTGTCAGAAAAATTACTGTGATTTTCAGGAAAGCCTGTGTTATATAGCCAACACACTCACAGACACTTACAGACTCACATACACACTCACATACACACAGACACTCACACACATATATACATATTCACACATACTCATATACACACTCTTTGACACACACGTAAACATTCACACACACATACACAGTCATATACTGTTAGGATAAAAAATTAAAAACATCTTGAGACACAGAGCAAGAAATTCATGGTCAGCAGAGGCCACTAACAACTTGTTAAAATTAGCCATAATAATAATAATTTTGAGCCTCTTCAGGGGCAGAGTGACCAAAAACGAAAAAGAAGCAAGGACGCAAAGACATATAAGTCTAAACAAGAAAAAGAGTAATGGGTCATCTGGTACTCTTGAGTCCAAAGATTCATGGTCAAAAATAACTGGTCTATGCAAATTGCTGATGTTTAAAATATCCAATTATGTGTAACCGCGCCAAATCTCCCTGCTCTTCTCACCCCCTACCTATAAAAGTTCCCAACTTCCTGGGGTCTTCGTCGAATCCCCTGTCTCCTGCGTGAGATATGATTCGAACCGAGGGGCCCCTCGATATTAAAAAACTACCTTTTTGCTAATTGCATTGAGATGGTCTCGTGTGTCCTTGGGTGGTAAGCCTATTCCCAGATCAGCATGAGGGACTCCCCTTGTGAGGCCCTTTCATTTGGTTCCCTGACCGGGAATCGAGGCAACCACCCCGGACTCCCGAAAACCCCTTAGAGGTAGGTCTGTGTGAATGAAGTGTGTCTGAGTGCTGCTGTCTTTGTGTTCTGGTTTCATTCCTAGGAATTTGGTTTCGGTTTCTGAGCAGCTGTGCTACTGCAGACCGTAAGGGCTCAGTGGCTGTGGAGGAAAGCAGATGTGCTATGCCCGCAGGCTGCGTGGCCCGGGGGAGGACGCCCCACGGGCAAAAGTCTCGACCGCAGGTTCGAGTCCTGCCTTGAGACAAGGGGGAAGATGTGGAATCCTTCCCCATCTGAGGTTGCAGAGAGTGCTTCTGCTTAGTTGCAGAGAGTGCTTCTGCTTAGGGGGAAGACATGGAATCCTTCCCCATCTGAGGTTGCATTTGGTTAGTGTTTTGCTTGTCTTGTGTGTTTGTGTTATAATCGTAAGTTTGTTAGGCTTTGAAATGAGACAGACTGTGACGACTCTATTATCTTTGACTTTGGATCATTGGACTGACGTTAGGGCTAAAGGACGGAATTTATCAGAGACTGTTTTAAAAAAAAAAAAAAAGGGCATTGGAAGACTTTCTGCATTTCTGAGTGGCTTGCTTTTGTTGTAGGATGGCCCCCTGAGGGGACATTTGACTTGTTAACTATCAGAGTCATTAAAGCAATTCTGTTACAGGAGAGACTGAATCCAGTCGCATTCAGACCAGCAGCTCTACCGGAGCTCCCTCCCCTTGCAAAGTGGCTGGCTTCCACACTCCCACCTTATAACTCAGAAACTAATCATCTTTCTTTTTCTGAGAATCCTGCAAAACTTACAGGCTTTGATAGGGTCCCTGCAGCTACACTGTTGCCGGGATCGAGTTTCCAAGATGGCGGCCGGACCCTAGAACTACGTTTCCCATGATGCCCGGGTTCGGACTGCACGAGCCTTCAAGACCAGACCGTGCTCTGGTGGTAGTGAGCACGCCCTGAGACTTCAGCAGCGACGCCAGCAGGAAGCGGGGACCCCGGGCAGCCCCTTTGGTTGCTGAGCGTGAGGGGGGTGGTGGGCATTCCCTAGCCACGAGGCCCCCGCCCCTTCCCTCGCACGGGGAGTGCGGCGGCTTCCTACCTTTGCTTGGTCGCTTGCCAGCGCTCCCTCCTCCCCACATCCGCTCCCAGACTGTTTTGGGTTCCCATAAGAAGGGTATCAGGTAAAAGATGGAGCAAGGCTGTTTACATATTGCCGCTGTCTCTAGTGGCAGGGGCAGTGAGAGGGCCCCCACTAATTGGCTGAGGTGAGAAAAGGTCATGCAGGAGACGGATAAATTAGATATGTCAAAAGGACAGCGAGCTTCTGTAATTATGGCATCCATTGAACAGTCTGCCCAAGATATTAGAGAGGAACTATAATGCATTGAAGGGCTGCAGAGCTATACTATTAGAGATGTAGTCAGAAGAGGGAGAGAGTAAGTCAGAAGAGGGAGAGAGAAAGTCAGAAGAGGGAGAGAGAAAGTCAAAAGAGAAAGAGAGTAAGTGAAAAAGAGAGAGAGAAGGCGTGGTACGTAAAGAGGGAGAGAGATAGGAGACAAAAGGAGAGAGATAGGAGACAGGAAAAGAATTTGACTTTCATACTGGCCACAATAACAAAAAAAAAAGAAAAGATAGCTAGGAGACCTGGGCAACAAGCAGAAGCAGGAGACAAGGAGACCCAGAAAAAATGACCGGTCACAACTAGAAAAAGACCAGTGCACATACTGCAAAGAAAAAAGTAATTGGTCATGAAGATGCCCTAAAAAAGAGACAAAAATATTGTTTTTAAAAAGATGATGATGAAGATTAGGGGAGACAGGGCTCAGTCCCCCTCCCCGATCATATGATAACTTTGAGAGTAGAGGGGACCTCCATGGACTTCTTAGTTGACACATGGGCAAAATATTCAGTACTTAAGAGACTTTTGTTTGCTTTTAAATGGTGAGAACCTGAGAGTAAAAGGGTTAGACAACTCATGTGGACAAGACTGCCCCCGAGATGAGGCTTTACATCGAGACCTTGCCACCTTTTGCACCAAGAGTCTTCAGGTGACCCTCCTACAGTATGTCTACTGGCTGCAGAGACCCATGAAAAATGTGAACAAAGGACCCAGAAGATCCTGGCTGAGTTAGGTGTGTTGGGGTACTGGGTTTCTGCCAAGAAAGCACAGATGTGCCGGACAGAAGTGACTTATCTGAGATATATCCTGAGAGATGGACAGAGATGGCTGACTGATACCAGAAAGCAAATTGTGATGCAGATCCCGACCCCACCACCCCTCGCCAGGTAAGAAAATTTCTAGAGACAGCTGGGTTTTGCAGATTATATATATGCATTTGCAATTGCACATGTCCATGGGGCGATATATAGACAACATGGACTGCTAACATCTGCTGATAAAGACATTAAAAACAAAAAAAGAGATTCTAGTTTATCAGAAGCTGTCCATTTGCCCCGCAAGGTGGCTATCATACATTGTCTTGGACAACAAAAAGACTGGCCCTATAGAAAGAGGGAGTTACATGGCAGATTACATGGTAAAAGAAGAGGCTGCACAGGAACCCATGATCCTGCTAACCGAGAGGGGCACAGACCCCCAAGAAAGAACTTTGACAAGCCAAGAGGCATCCTCTCTGAAGAAGAGGCACTGAACTACCTGACGGGTATACATCAGCTTACCCACTTAAGGCCCAAAAAGATGATAAAACTGGTTAATAGGTCCCCCTACCATGTTCTAAGACTATGACAGCTTGCTTTGGACTTGATAAAAAAAAAATATAAGACATGTGTTTTCACCATTGCCAGATCCAGCAAAAACCTAGAGAGAAAGAGGCTGAGAGAAGACCAGCCTGAGACCTATTGAGAGGTTGACTTCACTGAAATTAGACCTGAAATAAATATCTGCTAGTTTTTATAGATATCTTTTCAGGGTGAGTTGAGGCATTTCCCAACAAGAAAGAGACTGCCAACGAGGTGGCCAAGAAGATACTGAAACAGATTCGGCCCAGGTTTGGAATACCTAAGGTAATTTGTTGCCCAGGTAAGTCAGGGACTGGCCAGACAACTAGAGATCAAATAGAAATTACATTGTTCTTATAGATCCCAGAGCTCAAGACAGGTAAAAAAAATAAATAGAACCAAAAAAAGAGACCTTGACAAAATTGGCCTTAGAGACCAGCGGAGTTGATTGGACAGCTTTTCTCCTTCTTACCTTGTTCCAGGTGTGGAACACCCCAAGACCTTTAGAGTTAACTCCTTTTAAGATCATATTTGGTTCCCCTCCACCAATATATAAGACTTTAGAGAGTTGGGCCCGTTCTGATGACAGCTCTATCCCATCATTTTCTCTCCTAGCCTGCCTGAAGGCTCTAGAGATAGTCAGAAAGGAGGTCTGGGAACGGCTAAAGGATACCTATGCTCCTGGAGATACATCTGTTCTTCACAAGTTTAAAGTTAGAGATTGCTATAAATAATAAGTTTAATAATATGACCTCCCATCATTCCTATATTTGAGAAACAGAAAAGAAACTGACTTTAACAGAGATATCAGAGACAAAATCAGGACTTTGTTTGGGTACCCCACCTGCATCTCATAGACATTTGTGTAACTAGACAATTAAGGGTCACAACACTGTTGCCACCTATTATTTAGTGCCAGGGCCAAATAGATGGTGGCCCTGCAGTTCAGGACTCAGTCCCTGTGTGTCCACAAGTGTATTTGAACCAACTACAGGCAATTGGTCCCCAGAATTTACTAACATGCAGCTTATGGTTTTGACAGAAAATTTGATTTTAGGCTTCGAAGATACAAAAGGGAACCTGTTTCCCCCACATTGGCCATTTTGCTAGAGACAGGTATTACAGCAGGGATAGGGACAGGAGCTGCCGTTTTAGCCACTAGACAGCAAGGTCTTAATGCTCTTAGTGATGCTGTTAATAAAAATTTAAAATTAGATCTGCTATTCTTAAAAAACAGGTTGTTATGTGCTACCTTAAAGAAAAATGTTGCTTTTATGCTGATCATACCAGGGTAATCAGAGACTCAATACAGAGGTTCAGAGAAAGACTAGACAAAAGACACAGAGAAAAAGAATCTCAACAAAGTTGGTTCAAGTCCTAGTTTGCCTGATCACCTTAGTTGACTACTCTGCTCTCTGCAGTGGCAGGCCCTCGAACAAGAATTCTTTTATTCCTTATTTTAGACTATATGTAATAAATAAAATACTAGCTTTTGTTAGGTCAAAAATACATGCAGTTCAGCTACTGGTATTAAGACAGAGATATAAAATTTTAAAAAATAAATCTGAAAGAAAACTATCTGTAATTCTAAGATTAGAATTATTTGCAAATAAAAGAGGAGGGAATGTTAGGATAAAAAATTAAAAACATCTTGAGACACAGAGCAAGAAATTCATGGTCAGCAGAGGCCACTAACAACTTGTTAAAATTAGCCATAATAATAATAATTTTGAGCCTCTTCAGGGGCAGAGTGACCAAAAACGAAAAAGAAGCAAGGATGCAAAGACATACAAGTCTAAACAAGAAAATGAGTAATGGGTCATCTGGTACTCTTGAGTCCAAAGATTCATGGTCAAAAATAACTGGTCTATGCAAATTGCTGATGTTTAAAATATCCAATTATGTGTAACCGCGCCAAATCTCCTGCTCTTCCACCCCCTACCTATAAAAGTTCCCAACTTCCTGGGGTCTTCGTTGAATCCCCTGTCACCTGCGTGAGATATGATTCGAACCGAGGGGCCCCTCGATATTAAAAAACTACCTTTTTGTTAATTGCATTGAGATGGTCTCCTGTGTCCTTGGGTGGTGAGCCTATTCCCATATCAGCATGAGGGACTCCCCCTTGTGAGGCCCTTTCAATACAAACACATTTCCACACATATACACTCACACACATTTACACATACACTCACACACACTTATATACACTCACACACATATTCACATACACAAACACATGTGGGAAAACAGGCCACATCGGTGTCCCGGAGGCTTTCCATGTAGTGGGTCCCACAAACAGGAGAAATTCTAAGGTTACAGAGGTTGGAGGCTTTGGCAGTGGCAGGCCCCAATGACAGGAGAAAGTCCTTGGTTCCAAAAGTGTTCATTTTCATGGCGGATGGTAGATGGATCTGGATGTACCATCCCACCCTGTGCCCTTCCACCAGCCTTGGCAGGCCTGAGAGACCTTGTTTACCACAGCAGACCAAAACAATAGGATTCAGGTGTTAACCACCTTGGCATACCCATGACCTGCTTCAGGAGCTGAGATGAATAGACTGCCCACTGAGCTTGCCTTGAGATACCTCTGGCCTGTGATTAAGGATGGATTCCCCTCACCCACACCAGGCTGAAGCAAGAAGGGTTCGAGTGGTGGAGGTGGGGCTTCCCCTTTAAATTGAAAGATGAACATTAAAGCATTGATCCTTGATCAGAGACCTTTGTCCTGGCTTCATCTCTTCCCCTCTCCTGTCCCTTCTTCCATTCCCAGCCTCTCTTTCAGGTGAACCCTGTTGACTGTGGCCTCTGGCTGGCAACACTCTCCCCCCCCACCCCAGAAACTCAGTGCAGACCTGAGTTAAATAGGGAGGGAGAAAGGGGGAGGGTCTGGAGGAGAATGTTTAATTGGCTCTGCCCTCTGGCCTTCATTAGTATGTAAATCTCTCTAGGGACTGAGGCCTGTAGTCATGCCCTCTACCTGTGTATTTTGGGAGGGACAAAATTTGAGAATTAGCAGTAATGGCCTACATGACTGAACAATGTAGGTCTATGGAGACTACAGGACCCTGGGTTCTGGGGATATGTCCGAACACTTGCCATCTCTCCATTGGAGTCTCAGGGTTCCAGGCCCATGCCCAGCCATGAACCAAGATACCCTACACAGTCCCACACACACATACTGTTAGGGTAAAAAATTAAAAACATCTTGAGACACAGAGCAAGGAATTCATGGTCAGCAGAGGCCACTAACAACTTGTTAAAATTAGCCATAATAATTAATAATAATTTTGAGCCTCTTCAGGGGCAGAGTGACCAAAAACGAAAAAGAAGCAAGGATGCAAAGACATACAAGTCTAAAAAGAAAGTGAGTAATGGGTCATCTGGTACTCTTGAGTCCAAAGATTCATGGTCAAAAATAACTGGTCTATGCAAATTGCTGATGTTTAAAATATCCAATTATGTGTACCACGCCAAATCTCCTGCTCTTCCCACCCCCTACCTATAAAAGTTCCCAACTTCCTGGGGTCTTCTTTGAATCCCCTGTCTCCTGCGTGAGATATGATTCGAACCGAGGGGCCCCTCGATATTAAAAAACTACCTTTTTTGCTAATTGCATCGAGATGGTCTCCTGTGTCCTTGGGTGGTAAGCCTATTCCCAGATCAGCTGAGGGACTCCCCCTTGTGAGGCCCTTTCATTTGGTTCCCTGACCAGGAATCGAGGCAACCACCCCGGACTCCCGAAAACCCCTTGAGGTAGGTCTGTGTGAATGAAATGTGTCTGAGTGCCCTGCTGCTATCTTCGTGTTTTGATTTCATTCCTAGGAATTTGTTTTGGTTTCTGACAGCTGTGCTACCGCAGACCGTAAGGGCTCAGTGGCTGTGGAGGAAAGCAGACGTGCTATGCCCGCAGGCTGCTTGGCCCGGGTGAGGACGCTCCACAGGCAAAAGTCGAGGCCGCAGGTTCGAGTCCTGCCATGAGACAAGAGGGGTCGTGCATGGAGGAGTCAGGGAAGCCTGACTTCCCTGTTTCAGGACTCAGGAGACAGAGTGCTCCTGCTTAGGAGAGAGAGGTTGCATTTGGTTGGTGTTTTGCTTGTCTTGTGGTGTTTGTGTTATAATCGTAAATTTGTTAAGCTTTGAAATGAGACAGACCGTGACGACTCTATTATCTTTGACTTTGGATCATTGGGCTGACGTTAGGGCTAGAGGATGGAATTTATCACAGACTGTTTTTTTTTTTTTTTTTTTTTTTTTAAATTTGGTTTTTTGAGACAGGGTTTCTCTGTATAGTCCTTGGCTATCCTGGAACTCACTCTGTAGACCAGGCTGGCCTCGAACTCAGAAATCCACCTGCCTCTGCCTCCCAAGTGCTGGGATTAAAGGCGTGCGCCACCACCGCCTGGCCAGAGACTGTTTTAAAAAGGGCATTGGCCAGACTTTCTGCATTTCTGAGTGGCTTGCTTTTGATGTAGGATGTCCCCTGAGGGACATTTGACTTGGTAACTATCAGAGTCATTAAAGCAATTCTGTTACAGGAGACACCGGGTTGGTCGCATTTAGAACAGCAGCTCTACCGGAGCTCCCTCCCCTTGCAAAGTGGCTGGCTCCCATACTCCCACCTTATAACTGAGAAACTAATCATCTTTCTTTTTCTGAGAATCTGTAAAACTTACAGATTTAATAGGGTCCCTGCAGCTACACTGTTGCGGGATCGAGTTTCCAAGATGGCGGCTAGACACTGGAACTACATCTCCCATGATGCACTATGGCTGGGATCGGGTTTCCAAGATGGCAGCCTGACCCGGGAACTACGTTTCCCATGATGCCGGGTTCGGACTGTGCATGTGCAGTAGCCTTCAAGACCAGACCTAGCTCCGGTGGTAGTGAGCGCCCAGAGACATCAGCGGCGAGGCCAGCAGGAAGCTGGGACCCCGGGCAGCCCCTTTGGTTGCTGAGCGTGAAGGGGTGTTGGGCATTCCCCGGCCACGAGGCCCCAGCTCCTTCCCTCCAAGGGAGTGCTGCGACTTCCTACCCTTGCTTGGTCACTTGATGGTGCTCCCTGCTCCCCACGCCCTGCTCCGGGACTGCTTTGGGTTCCCATAAGAAGGGTATCAGGTAAAAGATAGAGAAAGGCTATTTACATATTGCCCGCTGTCTCTAGTGGCAGGGGCAGTGAGAGGGCCCCACCAATTTGGCTGAGGTGAGAAAAGGTCATGCAGGAGACAGATAAATTAATATGTCAAAAGGACAGCAAGCTTCTGTAATTATGGCATCCATTGAACAGTCTGCCCAAGATATTAGAGAGGAACTATAATGCATTGAAGGGCTGCAGAGCTATACTATTAGAGATGTAGTCATAAGAGGGAGAGAGTAAGTCACAGAGGGAGGAGTACGTGATAGAGGGAAGAGTAAGTAGAAAGAGGGAAGAAGACGTGTACGAAAGAGGGAGAGAAGACATGGTACGTAAAGAGGGAGAGAGATAGGAGGCAAGAAGAGAGAGATAGGAGACAAGAAAAGAATTTGACTCGCATACTGGCCACAGTAACAGGAAGAAAAGAAAAGATAGCTAGGAGACCTGGGCAACAAGCAGAAGCAGGAGACAAGGAGACCCAGAAAAACTGACCGGTCACAACTAGAAAAAGACCAGTGCGCATACTACAAAGAGAAAGGTCATTGGTCACAAAGATGCCCTAAAAAAAGAGACAAGAATACTGTCTTTAAAAGAAGATGATGAAGATTAGGGGAGACAGGGCTCAGTCCCCCTCCCTGAGCTTAGGGTAACTTTGAGAGTAGAGGGGACCTCCATGGACTTCTTAGTTGACACAGGCTCAAAATATTCAGTATTTAAGAGACTTTTGTTTGCTTTTGAATGTCGAGACCCTGAGAGCAGAAGGGTTAGACAACTCATGTGGACAAGACTGCCCCAGAGATGAGGCTTTACATAGAGACCTTGCCACCTTTCGCACCAAGAGTCTTCAGGTGACCCTCCTAAAGTATGTCTACTGGCTGCAGAGACCCATGAAAAATGTGAACAAAGGACCCAGAAGATCCTGGCTGAGTTAGGTGAGTTGGGGTACCCGGTTTCTGCCAAGAAAGCACAGATGTGCCAGACAGAAGTGACTTATCTGAGATATATCCTGAGAGATGGACAGAGATGGCTGACTGATACCAGAAAAGCAAATTGTGATGCAGATCCCGACCCCGACCACCCCTCGCCAGTAAGAGAATTTCTGGAGACAGCTGGGTTTTGCAGACTGTATATATGCATTTGCAATTGCACATGTCCATGGGGCGATATATAGACAACATAGACTGCTAACACCTACTGATAAAGACATTAAAAACAAAAAAAGAGATTCTCAGTTTATCAGAAGCTGTCCATTTGCCCCGCAAGGTGGCTATCATACATTGTCTTGGACATTAAAAAGAGACTGGCCCTATAGAAAGAGGGAGTCACATGGCAGATTTCGTGGTGAAAGAAGCTGCACAGGGGCCCATGATCCTGCTAGCCGAGAGGGGGCACAGACCCCCAAGAAAGAACTTTGACAAGCCAAGAGGCATCCTCTCTGAAGAAGAGGACTGAACTACCTGACGGGTATACATCAACTTACCCACTTAAGGCCCAAAAAGATGATAAAACTGGTTAATAGGTCCCCCTACCATGTTCCAAGACTGTTACAGCTTGCTGTGAACTTAATTGTGTTTTCACCAATGCCAAATCCAGCAAAAACCTAGAGAAAAAGAGGCTGAGAGAAGACCACCCTGAGACCTATTTAGGAGGTCGACTTCACTGAGGTTAGACCTGTCCATTATAAAAATAAATATCTGCTAGTTTTTATAGATACCTTTTCAGGGTGAGTGAGGCATTTCCCAACAAGAAAGAGACTGCCAACGAGGTGACCAAGAAGATACTGAAAGAGATTCGGCCCAGGTTTGGAGTACCTAAGGTAATTTGTTGCCCAGGTAAGTCAGGGACTGGCTAGACAACTAGAGATCAAATAGAAATTACATTGTTCTTATAGATCCCAGAGCTCAAGACAGATAGAGAAAATAAATAGAACCAAAATAAGAGACCTTGACAAAATTGGCCTTAGAGACCGCGGGGGTTGATTGGACAGCTTTTCTCTTTCTTACCTTGTTCCAGGTGTGGAACACCCCAGGACCTTTAGGGTTAACTTCCTTTTGAGATCATGTTTGGTTCCCCTCCACCAATATATAAGACTTTAGAGAGTTGGGCCCGTTCTGATGACAGCTCTATCCCATCATTTTCTCTCCTAGCCTGCCTGAAGGCTCCAGAGATAGTCAGAAAGGAAGTCTGGGAATGGCTAAAGGATACTTATGCTCCTGGAGATACAGCTGTTCCTCACAAGTTTAAAGTTAGAGATTGCTATAAGTAGTGAGTTTAATAATATGACCTCCCATCATTCCTGTATTTGGGAAACAGAAGAGAAACTGACTTTAACAGAGATATTAGAGACAAAATCAGGACTTTGTTTGGGTACCCCACCTGCATCTCATAGACATTTGTGTAACTAAACAATTAAGAGTTACAAGACTGTTGCCACCTATTATTTAGTGCCAGGGCCAAATAGATGGTGGGCCTGCAGTTCAAGACTCACTCCCTGTGTATCTACAAGTGTATTTGAACCAACTACAGACTTCTATGTATTAGTACAATTGGTCCCCAGAATTTACTAACATGCAGCTAATGATTTTGACAGAAAATTTGATTTTAGACTTCAAAGATACAGGAGGGAACCTGTTTCCCCCACTTTGGCCATTTTGATAGAGACAGGAGCTGCCGTTTTAGCACTAGACAACAAGGTCTTTTTGTTTGTTTGTTTGTTTGTTTGTTTTTGGTTTTTCGAGACAGGGTTTCTCTGTGTAGCCCTGGCTGTCCTGGAGCTCACTCTGTAGACCAGGCTGGCCTCGAAACTCAGAAATCCACCTGCCTCTGCCTCCCAGGTGCTGGGATTAAGTGTGTGCGCCACCACCCAGGCGACAACAAGGTCTTAATGCTCTTAGTAATGCTGTTAATAAAGATTTAAGATTAGATCTGCTATTCTTAAAAGATAGGGGGTTATGTGCTGACCTTAAGAAAAAATGTTGCTTTTATGCTGATCATACCAGGGTAATCAGAGACTCAATACAGAGGTTCAGAGAAAGACTAGACAAAAGACAGACAGAAAAAAAATCTCAACAAAGTTGGTTCAAGTCCTAGTTTGCCTGATCACCTTGGTTGACGACTCTGCTCTCTGAGTGGCAGGCCCTCTAGCAATAATTCTATTATTCCTTATTTTTAGACCATATATAATAAATAAAATACTAGCTTTTGTTAGGTCAAAAATAGATGCAGTTCAGTTACTGGTATTGAGACAGAGATATAAAATTTTAAGAGATAAATCTGAAAAAAAAATCTGTAATTCTAAGATTAGAATTATTTGCAAATAAAAGAGGAGGGAATGTTAGGGTAAAAAATTAAAAACATCTTGAGACACAGAGCAAGGAATTCATGGTTCAGCAGAGGCCACTAACAACTTGTTAAAATTAGCCATAATAATAATAATAATTTTGAGCCTCTTCAGGGGCAGAGTGACCAAAAACGAAAAAGAAGCAAGGACACAAAGACATATAAGTCTAAACAAGAAAATGAGTAATGGGTCATCTGGTACTCTTGAGTCCAAAGATTCATGGTCAAAAATAACTGGTCTATGCAAATTGCTGATGTTTAAAATATCCAATTATGTGTAACCACGCCAAATCTCCTGCTCTTCCCCCCCCCTACCTATAAAAGTTCCCAACTTCCTGGGTCTTCGTCGAATCCCCTGTCTCCTGCGTGAGATATGATTCAAACCGAGGGGCCCCTCGATATTAAAAAACTACCTTTTTGCTAATTGCATCGAGATGGTCTCCTGTGTCCTTGGGTGGTAAGCCTATTCCCAGATCAGCATGAGGGACTCCCCCTTGTGAGGCCCTTTCAATACTCACATACAAACACATTCACACACAAACATTCACTCACTTATACACATCCACAAACACATTTTCTTTTTTCTTTCTTTCTTTCTTTCTTTCTTTCTTTCTTTCTTTCTTTCTTTCTTTCTTTTTTCTTTTTTTTATCACATCGTAATTTACTTATTCACACAGGAGTTATAAACACAAAAAGGCAGGATGTGGGGAAGGGAATGACACCGGAGCATAGGTAATCAGGGACAGTACAGATACCTTTCACATCAGGTTAATAGCTGGGTGAAGGTTGAAGGGACAGGTCACTACAACTCTGCCTATGATCACAAACACATTTTCACAAACATATTCACACACACACACGGAAAGGACAATAAAATTGAATAATACAGGAAAAGGAGCATGGGAGAATTGGGACACTGTATGACCTCTTAATTTATTTGAGTTGTCTGCCACTGGTGCCCATAAGATTATCAGCACTTAGAAGGCAAAGGCAGTCTGATATCCATGTGTTCAAGGCCTCTTTAGATCTACATAGTCACACTTACATGATAAGAAAAAACTCAAGTAAAACTCCAAAAATTTTAAAACATGAATGTAATTTTTATCTGTTTTCTTTGGTTTAGGCAGGGTTCACAAAGAACCTCATCTCACTTCAATTCGTTATGTATACTATAATGTATAATTGTGATGGTTTATATATGCTTGGTCCAGGGAGTGAAACTAGTAGGAGGTCTAGCCTTGTTGGAGTAGGTGTGGCACTGTGGGTGTTGTCTTTAATACCTCCTCCTAGCAGCCAGGAAGCTAGTCTTCTTCCTCTTGCCTTTCTGAACAAGATGTAGAACTCTCAGCTCCTCCTGTACCATGCCTGCCTGGACCTGCAAGCTCCTGCCTTGATGATAATGAACTCAACCTCTGAACCTGTAATCCAGCCCCAAATAAATGTTGTTCTTTATAAGAATTGCCCTGGTCATGGTGTCTCTTCACAGCAGTGAAACCCTAAGACAATACTACATATTGATTTTTTAATAAACTCACATATACACTTAGTCATGTGCCTTTGGACCATCCTTGCTAGCATTCCAGACTTCTATATAAAAGAAGGAGCTGACAAGTTAATTTAATATTGCTAACTCTGTTAGGAGGAGAGGAGAATGTTCTTTATGCGGTTGCTGCTTCATGGCAGTCTATGATACTTGTCATCTTGGAACCACTTTTACTTTCAGTGTCATGGTATTCATGGTACCTGCTCTAGAGCTACAATTAAAACAAACCCCTTCCTAGGTTCCTCTACTTGGAAAGGAAGTCTTTTGTGCTTTCTGTCTTCCACAGAACACTTCTATTGCTGTGATAAAACTCACCAGGACCAAGTCAATTTATAAAAGAAAGTGTAGTGGGTAGCCCAGGTCTTGTATTTTGATGCTAATTTTGCTTTCCTTGGAGGGGCTGCAGACAAGGAATGAATCAGTGAACTTTGACTTGTGAATCTTCTGCCCCCCTTAATTTGTGAACTAAAGGCTAGAGCCAGTAATTGGGCAGTAGAAGGGGAGGCAGAGAGGAAAACTTTGGAAGTACTTACATGTCCCAAGCAGTCTCAGGTAGTTATTCATATCAAGGTTAGGTAATTGTGTTAACAATTCTAATTGTGTTGGCATCTTGTGTATTGAGTATTTGCTGATATATAAATCCATTGGATAATATTTAAGCATTTTTTTTCTGCAAGTTACTTCTTTATTTTACTTTATAACCTTTTATATTTTCATATGGTGGTCATATTTTCTTTCAGGATGGCTTAGCTGGACAAGTAACATACACTACAGGAAGAGTCTGAGTGCTAAGCCTGTCTTCCTTAGAGTCAACTCATATATTTTATGTTCATGGAGACTGCATGCACATGCAGATCTCCATGGATGCCAGAGGAGGAGGTTGGATACTCCAGAGCTTGAGTTATAGGCAGGTGTGATCTACCCTACATAAGAACTGAGAACGGAACTCCATTCTCTGCAAAACCAGAAAATACCCTTTTTTTTTTTTTATCTTTTTTTTTATTTATATTTTTTTTTTTTGCTTATTCACTTTATAACCCTTCCCAGTCACCCCTCTCCACAATCCTTCCCCATCTCTTCTTTTCTGAGTACCCCCTCCTCCTGTATCCCCCACCCTGCCACTTTAAGTCTCTGAGAGGCTAGGTGCTTCCTCTCCCATTGAGGCCAGATGAGGCACCCAGCTAGAAGACCATACCCCATATACAGGCTGCATGTTTTGGGATAGCCCCCACTCCAGATGTTTGAGACCTACATGAAAACCAAGCTGCACATTTACAACATATGTGCAGGGAGGCCTAGGTCCAGCCCATGGAGCTAGATCTGTGTAGACTAGGTATGCTCCAGGTTGGTGATTCAATCTCTGAGAGCTCCAAGGGTTCAGGTTGGTTTACTCTGTTGATCTTCCTGTGCAGTTCCTATCTCCTTAGGACCCACAATCCTTCCCCTATTCTTCTATAAGAGTCCTCAAGCTCCATCCACTGTTTGGCTCTGGATGTCTGTATCTGTCTGAGTCAGCTGCTGGTTAGAGCCTCTCAGAGGACAGCTTGCCCCTGTCTGTTCTCAGGCTGGAGGTTTAGATCCTGGGAGCTCTGGTTGAATCTTTTGATACTCATTCTAAAAAGGACAAAAGCACCCTCACTTTGGTCTTCCTCTCTTCTTGAGTTTCATGAGGTTTATGCGTTGCATCTTAGGTATTGTGTGCTTTTGGGCTAATATCCGCTTATCAGTGAGTGCATACCATGTGTGTTCTTTTGTGATTGGGTCATCTCACTCAGGATGATATTTTCTAGCTCCATCCTTTCATAAGAATTTCATGAGCTCATTGTTTTTAATAGCTGAGTAGTACTCCATTGTGTAGATGTACCACATTTTCTGTATCCATTCTTCTGTTGAAGGACATCTGGGTTCTTTCCAGCTTCTGGCTATTATAAATAAGCGCTATGAACATAAGTGGAGCATGTGGCCCTGTTGCATGTTGAAATATCTTCTGGGTATATGCCCAGGAGGGGTATAGCTGGGTCCTCAGGTAACACTAGGTTCAATTTTCTGAGGTATCGCCAGACTGCTTTCCATAGTGGTTGTACCAGCTTGCATCCCACTAACAATGGAGGAGTGTTCCTCTTTCTCCACATCCTCGCCAACATCTGCTGTCACCTGTGTTTTGAATCTTAGCCATTCTGACTGGTGTGAGGTGGAATCTCAGTGTTGTTTTCATCTGCATTTCCCTGATGACTAGGGATGCTGAACACTTCTTTAGATGCTTCTCAACCATTCGAGTTTCCTCAGTTGAGAATTCTTTGTTCAACTCTCTACCCCATTTTTTAATAGGGTTATTTGATGGTCTGGAATCTAGTTTCTTCAGTTCTTTGTATACCTTGGATATTAGCCCTCTATCAGATGTAAGGTTGGTGAAGATCTTTTCCCAATCTGTTGGTTCCCGCTTTGTCCTATTGACAGTATCCTTTGCTTTACAGAAGCTTTGCAGTTTTATGAGATCCCATTTGTCAATTCTTAATTTTAGAGCATACGCCATTGGTGTTCTGTTCAGGAACTTTTCCCCTGTGCCCATGTGATCAAGGCTTTTCCCTATTTTCTCTTCTATTAGTTCAGTGTAGTGGTTTTATGTGGAGGTCCTTGATCCACTTGGAATTGAGCTTTGTACAAGGAGGTAAGTATGGATCAATTTGCATTCTTTTACATGTTGACCTCCAGTTGGACCAGCACCATTTGTTGAAAATGCTGTCTTTTTTCCACTGGATAGTTTGAGCTCCTTTGTCGAAGATCAAGTGACCATAGGTATGGGGTTCATTTCTGGGTCTTCTATTCTATTCCATTGATCCTCCTGACTGTCTCTGTTCCAATACCATGCCGTTTTTTTATCACTATTGCTTTGTAGTACAGCTTGAAATCGGGGATGGAGATTCCCCAGAATTTCTTTTATTGTTGAGTGTAGTTTTCGCTATCCTGGGTTTTTTGTTATTCCAAATGAATTTTAAGATTGCTCTTTCTATCTCTGTAAAGAATTGAGTGGGATTTTGATGGGGATTGCATTAAATCTGTAGATTGCTTTCGCAAGATAGCCATTTTTACTATATTAATCCTTCCAATCCATGAGCATGGGAGATCTTTCCATCTTCTGAGATCTCCTTCGATTTCTTTCTTCAGGGGCTTGAAGTTCTTGTCATACAGGTCTTTTACTTGCTTGGTTAGATTCACACCAAGGTATTTTATACTATTTGTGACTATTGTGAATGGTGTTCGTTTCCATAATTTCTTTCTCAGCCAGTTTATCCTTTGTGTAGAGGAATGCTACTGATTTGTTTGAGTTAATTTTATACCCAGCCACTTTGCTAAAGTTGTTTATCAGGTTTAGGAGCTCTCTGGTGGAAGTTTTGGGGTCACTTAAGTATACTAACATGTCATCTGCAAATAGTGAAACTTTGACTTCTTCCTTTCCAATTTGTATCCCTTTGATCTCCTTCTGTTGCCTAATTGCTCTGGCTAGGACTTCCAGAACTATATTGAACAGGTAGGGGGAGAGTGGGCAGCCTTGTCTAGTCCCTGATTTTAATGGGATTGCTTCAAGTTTCTCTCCATTTAGTTTGATGTTGGCTACTGGCTTGCTGTATTTTGCTTTTACTATGTTTAGGTATGGACCTTGAATTCCTGATCTTTCCAAGACTTTTATCATGAAGGGGTGTTGAATTTTGTCAAATGCTTTCTCAGCATCAAGAGATATGATCATGTGGTTTTTTTTCTTTGAGTTTATTTATGTAGTGGATTACTTGATGGATTTCCGATATTGAACCAACCCTGCATTCCTGGGATAAAGCCTACTTGATCATGATGGATAAGTGTTTTGATGTGTTCTTGGATTTGGTTCGAGAGAATTTTATTCAGTATTTTTGCATCGATATTCATAAGGGAGATTGGTCTGAAGTTCTCTTTTCTTGTTGGGTCTTTGTGTGGTTTAGGTTATAAGCGTAATTGTGGCATCATAGAATGAATTAGGTAGTGTTCCTTCCATTTCTATTTTGTGGAATAGTTTGAAGAGAATTGGTATTAGATCTTCCTTGAAGGTTTGATAGAATTCTGCACTAAAACCATCTGGACCTGGACTTTTTTGGGGGGAGACTTTTAATGACTGCTTCTATTTCTTTCGCGGTTACGGGACTGTTAAGATGGTTTATCTGCTCCTGATTTAACATTGGTAACTGGTACTTGTCTAGAAAATTGTCCATTTCATCCAGATTTTCCAATTTTGTTGAGTATAGGCTTTTGTAGTAGGATCTGATGATTTGTTGAATTTCCTCGGTTTCTGTTGTATGTCACCCTTTTCAGTTTGGATTTTATTGATTTGGATACTGTCTCTCTGCCCTCTGATTAGTCTGGCTAAGGGTTTATCTATTTTGTTGATTTTCTCAAAGAACCAGCTCCTGGTTTTATTGATTCTTTGTATAGTTCTCTTTGTTTCTATTTGGTTGATTTCAGCCCTGAGTTTAATTATTTCCTGCCATCTACTCCTCTTGGGTGTATTTGCTTCTTTTTGTTCTAGAGCTTTCAGGTGTGTTGTCAAGCTGCTAGTGTGTTCTCTCTCCAGTTTCTTTTTGTATGCACTTAGAGCTATGAGCTTTCCTCTTAGCACTGCCTTCAGTGTGTCCCATAGGTTTTGGTATGATTGTCTTCATTTTCATTAAATTCTAAAAAGTCTTTAATTTCTTTCTTTATTTCTTCCTGACCCCATTATCAACGAGTAGAGTATTGTTCAGTTTCCATGTGAGTGTGGGCTTTCCATTGTCTTTGTTGTTATTGAAGACCAGCTTTGGACCATGGTGATCTGATAGGATGCATGGGATTATTTCGATTTTTTTTATATCTGTTGAGGCCTGTCTTGTGACCAATTATATGGTCTATTTTGGAGAAGGTACCATGAGGTGCAGAGAAAAAGGTATATTCTTTTGTTTTTGGGTGAAATGTTCTATAGATATCTGCTAAGTCTATTTGGTTTAAAACTTCTGTTAGTTTCACTGTACCTCTGTCTAGTTTCTGTTTCCCTGATCTGTCCAGTGCTTAGAGTGGGGTATTGAAGTCTCCCACTATTATTGTGTGGGGTGCAATATGTGCTTTGAGCTTTAGTAAAGTTTCTTTTATGAAAGTGGGTGCTCTTGCATTTGGTGCATAGATGTTCAGAATTGTGAGTTCATGTTGGTTGACTTTTCTTTGACAAATATGAAATGACCTTCCTTATCCTTTTCTATATCTTTAAGTTGAAAGTCAATTTTATTCGATATTAGAATGGCTACTCCAGCTTGTTTCCTAGGACCATTTGCTTGAAAAATTGTTTTCCAGCCTTTTACTCTAAGGTAATGTCTGTCCTTGTCACTGAGGTGGGTTTCCTGTATGCAGCAAAATGTCGATCCTGTTTGTTATCCAGTCTGTTAGTCTATGTCTTTTTACTGGGGAATTGAGTCCATTGACATTAAGAGATATTAAGGAGAGGAGACTGTTGCTTCCTGTTATTTTTGCTAATAGGGAGGCATTGTTCCTGTGGCTATCTTCTTTTGGGTTTGTTGGAGGAGGATTACTTTCTTGCTCTCTCTAGGGTATGATTGCTCTCCTTGTAATGGGTCTTTCCTGCTATTATTCTTTGTAGTGCTGGGTTTGTGGAAAGATATTGTGTAAATTTGGCTTTGTCATGGAATATCTTGGTTTCTCCATCTATGGTAATAGAGATTTTGCTGGGTATAGTAGCCTGGGCTGGCAATTGTGTTCTCTTAGGGTCTGTATGACATCTGTCCAGGATCTTCTGGCTTTTATGGTCTCTGGTGAGAAGTCTGGTGTAATTCTGATAGGTCTGCCTTTATATGTTACTTGGCCTTTTTCCCTTACTGCTTTTAAAATTCTTTCTTTGTTCTGAGCATTTTGTGTTTTGATTATTATGTGTCGGGGGGTATTTCTTTTCTGGTCTAGTCTATTTGGTGTTCTGTAGGCTTCTTGTATGATTATGGGCATCTCATTCCTTAGGTTAGGGAAGTTTTCTTCTATGATTTTGTTGAAGATATTTACTGGCCCTTTAAGTTGGGAATCTTCACTCTCTTTTATACCTATTATCCTTAGGTTTGGTCTTCTCATTGTGTCCTGGATTTCCTGGATGTTTTGTGTTAAGAGTTTTTTGCATTTTTCGTTTTCCTTGACAGTTGTGTCAATATTTTCTATGGTATCTTCTGCTCCTGAGATTCTCTCTTCTAGCTCTTGTATTCTGTTGGTAATGCTTGCGTCTCTGACTCCTGATTTCTTTCTTAGGTTTTCTATCTCCAGAGTAGTTCTCCCTTTGTGATTTCTTTATTGTTTCTATTTCCATTTTTATGTCCTGGATGGTTTAGTACAAATCCTTCACCTGTTTGGTTGTGTTCTCTTGTGATTCTTTAAGGGCTTTTACCTGTTTACCTGTGTTCTCCTCGGATTCTTTGAGAATGTTATTTATGTCCTTCTTAAAGTCCTCCATCATCATCATTAAAAGTGATTTTTAGGTCTGACTCTTGCTTTCCTGGTGATATGGGGAGTTCAGGACTTAGTGTTGGAGAACTAGGTTCTGATGATGACATGTGTTCTGGGTTGCTGGCCCTTGTATTCTTGCGCTTGCCTTTTGCCATCTGGTTCTCCTTGGTGCTACCTGTGCTGTCTCTGGCTGGAACCTGTCTTTCCTATTCTCTTGGTTGTGTCAGAACTGTTTCGGTTGGGTGTCGCTGCTGAGGTTAGAGCTAGGGCCCAGGATCTGTCCAGTGCTTTGGTCCGGACCTGAAGGAATCAGTGCTCTGGGCCAGGAGTGAGTTCTGGATTCCTGTGGGACCTGGTTACTCCCTGTATGGGGCAGGTGTTGCTGCCTCCTTGCTTAAGAAGCTGCTCAAGTTAGAGCTCCTGGGAGCTACGCTACGCTTCTCTGGGTGTTGTGAGAGATTGGGTGCAGAGTTGCCGCCCGAGTCTGCTGAGCGCCAGGCCCAAACGAAGTATGCAGTGCCCAGGCCAGAGTTGTATGGGTCCATTACTCCTATTTGGGGCAAGTGTTACTGCCTCCTTGTTACAAGCTGTCGAGTTAGAGTTCCTTGGAGTAGCTTCTCGGTTCTGTGGATTGTTGCGGACTGCGCCGAGATCTGGCTGGTCAGGCCCCCCGAAGGAATCAGGTTGGGCAGGAGTGAGTACCGGGTCCCGTGGGTCCGCCAGTGACCTTTGGGGCAAGTGTTGAATCCTGCGCTAGTGCTGCGTTAGAGCTCCTTGGGCCTGTTTCCCCTCGTTCTGTGGGATTGGTGTGGTGCCGACTGTCTGGTGCTTGCCAGGAGCCGGCTTCAGAGCCAGAGTAAACTAGATCTCAGGGTCCCAGTACCCGTTTGGAGTGTTTGCTAGTCTCCTTACTAGAATACTAGCCTGGTCGAGCATGGGTGCCCTTCTGTCTGGGTGTTATGAGGTTCAGGCGAGTTGACCAGGATCTGCTTAGTGCCACCAGACGGAAGTCAAGTATTAAGCCAAAGTCTTCTTTCTACCAGGTACTGCAGCGATGGCAGTTGCTGACGTTTGAGCAGAGGCCTAGAAGGAGTTTGAGTTGTACCAGGAGCCAAGCATTAAAGCCATCACTCCAGGAGCAGACTGTGGATAAACACATCAGCTTTCATGGGACTTTGCTGGTGCCATTGGCCAGCCAGTGCTGCAGATAGTGTGGGAACTTAGAGCAGGAAGTTGGTGGTGGCAGGTAGCTTTTTATCTAATAGCTCACACAACAAAGTACTGGGCTCATGGATCCAGAGTAAGAGACATTGCTAGCATAATAAACACATAGCAGCAGGAAGACCCAACGCCCGGCTGAATGTATATTTCTGATCAGAATAAGTTTGTATTAACTGACACCAACAACATCTTTTCTAAGAAACTCTTGAAGCAGAGAATACATCCTTGAAGATACAGAAGAGGCAGGTAAGACAATAAGTAATATTTTCTTTGGTTCACTCTGTGTCAAGTGCTAAAACAAGTCTGTAATAAACAAACATTCCTAGAATCAGTGAATGACTGAGGTGGTTACAGATTCTGCAAACTGGGCCGGGCAGTGGTGGCGCACGCCTTTAATCCCAGCACTTGGGAGGCAGAGGCAGGCGGATTCTGAGTTCGAGGCAGCCTGGTCTACAAAGTGAGTTCAAGGACAGCAAGCTACACTAGAAAACCCTGTCTCAAAAAACCAAAAACAAACAAAACAAACAAAAAAACCAAAAAACAAACAAACAACAAACAAAAAAAAAAAGATTCTGCAAACTTATTACTTAGCAAGCTGGATTGACAGTTCACTGTCAGTCAGCCTGTTAGGGTGAGGAAGATAAAGGTTGCACAAGATGACTTCAGTCCCCATCCTGTAGTGGAAATGATGGAGCCATTAGCAAAGCAGTAGAAGACACAGTTCTACCTGCAACATTTTGCTTTGTGCTATGGATTAGGCTAAGCAGATGGCCACATCCATAGCCATAAATGGGAAGCTTAAAAATAGAATTTTTTTTTTTTTTTATAGTTCTGGGGAATTAGAAGCCCAATCAAGTTGTCAGTAATTTTGCTTTACTGAGTTTTTTTTCTCGTATATGGACACTGTTAGGCTGGAGGTTTGGGACAAAAGCAAGATGACCTTGTCCAAAAGGTCCTGGCCCTTCTCTACTGACCAGAAGCCTGCAATTACAAAAGTCCATGCAGACCTCTGGACAAAGCCAGCTCCTAGTTTCAGATTTTTAAAGTGACTGTTGGACCTAAGGCCCACCTACAGAGCCCTAAACTCACCAAATAAGAATATATAACCCCAAACCTCACCACCACATCACAACTTCCCCAATACCCTTTAAGAAGCCTGTAACCCAACCCAACCTTGTGACTTCACAGCCCCTTACCTTCTGTGATGTCTGTGAACCTGCTTGAAAGCTGCCCCAATCAATCTGTATTTTTACTACAAATTCGACTCAACCTGATTTGTTATGTCAGTGGAGAAGCCATTCAGCCAATGTTTTACCATTTCCTCATGTAGCAAAGAGAGAGCTAGTTTAGGATATTAACCTCATCTTGAAAGCAGGACCAAGTTAATCTAACCCTTAAATACTGTCACATTGAATTTGACAATATCAGCATATGAATACCATACCAATACATTCTATCACAACAAGAAGAATTGAATGTTGAATGCTCACAATCCTAGAGAAAATGTTATAGAAGGGTAAAATGAGCTTGGAATAATAGTAAGCATGGGTGGGGGCACTAGTGGAGAAATACAAAGGACTTAGTGCATAGAGTATAGCCTAAAAACCATCACATAAAAAGATGTCCATTGAAATTTATAAAGAGTAAAATGTATCAGAGCATAGAAATACCCATGATGTTGATGACATTAATATCCTCCCTGCTTCCCTCAACCTTTCCCTTCCTCCCTCCATCTCCCTCCCTGCCTTAATCCCTCCCTACTTCTTTTTCTTTTCTCTCTCTCTATTTTTAGTTATATAGCAAACAAACATTTAATTTGACATATTTTGTCCTTTGTGATATCTTTGTATAGTTGAATATCACTATTTTGATAGGCTTGCATAACTTATAAAACAGATGCTCCTGTATGGTTTACTTACAAATGATGGCACTGACGGCCAGATTGTCAGGGTTTATGCAGACAGTCATCCAGGAAGCTAGACTGTGGGAGGAACAAAGTCATTGTAATGGCTCCATGTCACCCAGGATACTTTCATGTATTTTTATTGGAAGTAGAATTTTTTACATACCATATAATCTGATTGCTGATCCCCTCCTCCAATTGCTTCCAGATATCCCCACCAACCCAAGTTACAACCTTTCCTTCTCCTTATTAGAAAACAAACAGTTGTCTAAAAAAAGAAAAGAAAAGAAAAGAAAAACAAACCTGAATAGGACAAACAAGTAAGCAAAACCAAACCAAACAACAACAACAACCAACAAAAAAAGCACAAAATTATATATAGACATTGGAAACCAAAAGATGTAGGAGGAGCTAAGGTGGGAGGAGTTAGGAGAAGAAGAGGAAAAGGAAGAGGAGGAGTTAGTAGAGGAAGAGATAAAAGGAAGAGGAGGAGCTAGCGAGGGCAGAGATGTAGGAGGATGGAGAACCACACAGGTATGGAGAGCACTCATGGGGAACAACTTATAAACTTATAATTAGGTTAGCTAATTGGGATACAACTCTCTTTGTATGGGCATCTTGTTATTAATCATTATCAAACAGATAAAGCCTTTGATTAATCTATAAGAATTAGAGTCTCATTCTCTTACTGGGCCCGCATGGATGGGGAATTGTCTGTGCAATGGCCTGCTTGCGGAGACAGCCTGGAAGATTGGCAGAGCCATCTCTCATGAAGGCATCTAGTGGGTGGCAGGGGTGGTGTTTCTGGTGGGCCGGTTCTAGCTGCAGTGTGCACTTGGCCTCAGGCCGGGAAACATGGTGGCTGGGCTAGGCAGAGCCACTGCAGCTTAGATAGTAGGCCTGAGCTGGAGGCCAATTAAATAATTACTACAACAAAAAGATATTAGGAAGAGACCTGTACTGTAAAAACAGAAAGAAAGAAAAAAAGACAAAATATTATGCAACCAAAATAGTCCAGAAACACCATTGAATTCATTTTGTATTGGATGTCTACTCCTGGCTATGGGGCCTCCCCTTAAGTGTTGTTTGAATAGCCAGTGATACTCCACGGAAGAAAAACAATGTTTTTTCCTTTGCAAGTGGTTATCAGTTAGAGATGACTTCTGAATGAAGGCCGGGGCTTATGTCCATTTCCAGTCTCAGCACTATCTGACCCAGGCCTGTGCAGGCCGTGTGCATGCCGCCACAGTCTCTGTGAGTTCATACATGCATTGGTCTTTCTGTTGTAGAAGATTTTATTTCTCTGTTCTCCATCCCCACTGGCTCTCACTCGTAAGATGTGTGCCACTTACGACTGACTGTTCAAATAGTTCCCACACTCTGTGCATTGTCTAGTTGTGGGTCTCTGTATTTGGTCTCATCTCTGCAGGAACAAGCTTCTCTGATGATACCTGTAGGCGGCCGAAGAGAGGCCGGTTTCCAACATGGCTGGCCAGTCCTGTATAAGCCTACTGTGCATGTGTCAGCCTCAAGCCCCTCCCGAGAGGGCTTATGCTAATGAGGCATGAGCCCTAACCAATCATGGACTTATGCTAATGAGGTGAGCCCTAACCAATCCTGGGTTATGCATGAGGTATTGGCCCTAACAATCCTGAGAGAACAGGCTGCCTGGCCTGCCCCCTTGGAAGGTATATAAGCAATGCATTTCTGCTGCTTGGGGTTCCCCTTCCTTGGATGAAGATTGTGCCTGGAATAAAAGAGCTGTCAGAGAAGAATCCAGGGTGTTGTGTCTTACTTGCCGGCCAAGAAGACCACAATACCGAGAAAGACATTGATCAACATATGCAGTAATAGTGTTAGTCATTTTGTTGCTACATTACTCTAGCAGAACTCTAGCAGGGTTTCCCCCTAGGTCCATCTAGTCTCAGGTTCTCGGCTACCTCAGCACTGCTGGGTTCCATCTTATGGAGTGGGCTGAAAATCAAAGCAGATAGTGTATGGTTGCTTCACAATGTTTGTGACACTATTGCACCAGAGTATCCTGCAAGTAGGTCACCATTGTAGGTCCCAGGTTGTAGCTAGGCTGGTAGTTTACCTTCCTCCTTTGGGAGCAGAGTACCTTCCAGCACCACAAACACTCCTCAGTAGGGGTGAGGGCTCTAGGTAAGCATCAATTCTCTGTGTTCATGAGTTATGGAGGATTATCTTCAGTTAGGGCTTTATCATCAGTTCAGGAAAGCAACTAACAGCTATGCAAATAGCCTTGGTTTTCAGGGTTTCCATAGTGACCCTTTAGCTAACACCTGAATTAGATTTAACATGTTCCTGGCACTGAAGGTTTCATTTGGTGGAGAGAATTGCCATGAAGCATGTCTCCTTTATTTAGATCAACATATCTACTTTTATGCTGATACTATGCTGTTTTTACTACTCTAGCTCTGTAGTACAATTTGAGATTAGGGATAATGATACTTTCAACAGTTATCATCACCATCATCATTATAATTCAGACTTGTTTTAGTTATCCCAGAGTTTTTAACTCTACATATAAAGCAATTTGAATTTGGGGACTTTGGGTAAGGAACTGCCTGGAATGCTTCAAGCTGTGCTTTAATTGGCCTTAATTTAGCATGGTACCTAGACATGATTCTTGTCATATTTTAGCAAAGAACGTGGCTGACTCTTGTTCTGGTCAAAGAGTCTGCATGTGGCATAAGGTGAAGACATTTAGATAAATTGCATTGGCATGGAAATCACAAAACAGCTCAGTATAAACTCTATCCTGTAGTTCTCTCTTAGGAATAATACTTTGATGAAATACACAAAACTTCATACAGAAAGTACAAAATGTATGATTCAAGGATTAAAGGGATGCCAGGATACAGAATGAAGCTAATTCCCCTGTTCCAGGAGATAACCTGATTAAAGATATTAAATGGAATTGAGGGAGTGGTGATCTCAGGGCAAGAATCCACCCAGTTAATCTTCTGTCGTTGGAATAAAAGGAAAATAAAGTTTAGGTCCATGTATGATGCTACGTGCTTTCAATCACAGAATTTAAGAGATAGAGGCAAGCACATCTATGAATTCAAGGCCTGCCTGGTCTAGAAAGCAAGTTCCAGGTAAAGAAAAGCTTAGGTCACCACGAGACTCAAGATGAGGTTGATACTTTATCCAGGGTGTTCCTCAAACCCATCTCCACCCAACCTAAAAGAGGGCACTGCCACCCCTAGACCAAGCAGAGAGCAGCTACCCAGAACCCTCTCTGACTGGTGATCTGAACTCTTGCTTAGGCTGCGAGGCTAAGCACTGCAAGGGAATATAAATAAAACTTAAAATCATCTATCTGGGTTCCCTGAGGGACAAGCCTGACTGCATAGGGGTTGTCAAAAATATCCGCTCTCCAGGAAAAAGACATCGGGATGGGTATGGCCCTCATGCCTCACTGGACAATGACATTAGGACTGGAGCCATTACAAGGTCCCCTTCAATTATTGGAGGACAGGCCTCTACCCTCACCTTCTCAAGAATAGAATCACCAAGGCCCTTCTATACTTAGAGAAGGGAGGAGATGTCAGGAGCAGCCCTGCATATACACTAAAGGCCTAAAGTCAGCAATAGGCCTGACATACATGCATGCTAACACAAAGTCTTGGGTCTCTGTGGAAAAACACTGAAAACAGACAGCTATAAGCTATTGTAAATAGGCAGCTTCTGTGGAAATTTACCACACCTAGTAGTCATAGGTCTTATAAATAGTCAGCCTCGGTGGACAGTACCAACTTAGATAAGGACAAGTGAATCATAGCATAGTCATATGACCTGTCCCCTGAACCTAAACCCAGCTGATACCCTGTTCTGAAAGGTATCTGTATTCCCCTGAACACCTATGCTCCGGTGCCATTCCCTTCCCCACATCCTGCCTTTTTGTGTTTATAACCTCTGTGTAAATAAGTAAATTATGATGTGATTTAAATAACTAAATGAATAAAATAAAATAATAATAAAAGCTTAGGTCAAGGTATGGCAGTATACACCTTTGAGCAACTGCAGGACTCCTAAGTCGAGTCATGAAGATCTCTGAGTTCAAGGACTGTATATAGAAAAAATTGTAGGACAAACAAGTTCAGAGAGTGAGAAAAAATTTGGAAAAATTGAAACCTAAGGAAGATGTTATAATTCAAGGGGCCATGTTCCAGACCCAGCAAGCAGTCCTGCTTTAGACATATGGCTATCTTTAGAATCAAGGATGTAAGTCTCTCTGTGACTAAGAAGAGCCACTGATACAAGGAATATGTCAGGGTTGTCCCTGCATGAAGGCCTAAAGAAGCCATTGATTAAAGTTGCAAAAGTTAAACCGGATTTCCTCGGACACCCTAGAATACTAGAGATGCCAGGCCTATGGGACAATTGCTAAGGAAAGTTACTAATGTAGTCTTGAACTAGCTCAAGAGAAAGAAGTGTGTTATACTCACCAAAGTTGAAGTGTTGGCGTTCTGAAGAACATTATACATGGAGATGCAGAGTTTGGAGTTTGCCCACCTGTTGTTTTGGGTTTTTCATTTGTATGTTTTGTATGTTCGAATTTCTTTCTGCTTTATGCTCTTCTCCTTTTATTGCAGAGCAGTAGTATATATCCTGTGCCATTACATGTTAGAAGCATTTGATCTGTTATTTGACATTCACTTTTTAAGGGAGTACACTTAAGAGTGTAAGGGTCCATGATTAGCCTTAGAATGACACCTTAGACTCACATATTACATAAACACAAAGTGATTTATTTTCCAGAAGTCCAGCATGGAGGGGTGTACCATCTACAAAGATGGAGAGACCCTGAAGTGAGCTTGCAGGCTTGATTTAAACATTAGTGGAATATTGGGTAGGCAAGGTACCTCTACCTTCATCAGAAGATCTGATGAAGGTTGAGGAAGTGGCAGGAGAATGGATGTCCTCCTAGGATACCAGGAGCTCATTTTAGCCCTCCTTGGTCCAGAGGATTCTGCAAGCATGGAAGATGGGTGGGGGAAGGGAAGCATACCTGTCTGTTTCAGGCTCAGAAGAACAGATGAAGATTGGAGAAGTGGCACGAGAATGGAGGCTGCTGGGATAGCAGGCTGCTCATGGCAAATATGCTTGCTCCAGAAGACTCAGCAAGCAGGGAATATGAGTAGGGAAAAGGAAGCTTATCTGTATGGTTCAGGCTCAGCAGGTCTCAGGGAATTGGGAAGAACCTTATTTTGTCTGGCCTCGGTGGGAGAGGAAGCACTTAGCTGCACAGAGAACTGAAGTGGCAAAGCAGGGAAGATGGATACAAAGGTGGCTCCACTCTTTCAGAGAATGGAAGGCTAATGGGGTAAGAATTTGGTGAAGGAAGTCTGGGTTGGATCATTGAACTGGATGTAAAGTGAACAAGAGAATATCGGAGAAAAATAAAATCTTTCCAATAAAACAATGCACATGGTATTGTGTTATGGCTACAAGTCTAGGGAAAGCAAGAATTTGAGGATGGGGGTATGAATATGGACCCTGTATGCTTTCCTACAAGGCGGGGCACTAGTAGGAAATGTAGCCTTACTAGAGTAGTATGACATTGTTTGAGGAAGTGTTTCACTTTGTGTGACAAAGTAGGATTTAAAGTCATTTATGTTCAAGCTACGACCGACCAGTATGGTGTATAGTATCCTTCCACTACTGTGGACCAAACTGTAGAGTTCTCACCTCCATCATCACACCATGTCTGCATACATGCTGTCATACTTCCCACCATGATGATAATGGACTAAACCTCAAAAACTGAAAGCCAGAACCAATTAAATGTTTTCACTTACAAGACTTGTGTTTGTCATGCTGTCTCTTCACAATTGAAACCCTAAGAAAACTATCCATAGCACATCAACCTTGTTACAAGACATAACTTGAATGCTGACTATCCTATCTCATAACACCTCTAAGACATGAATGTTTGATTTCCTATGTTATTTAATGTATTTTATATAGTCTTTATTAAGGATTTTAGCTTTAACATAATTGAAATGTGTTAACAAAACAAGACACACTGGGGATGACAGGTGGTTTTTTTTATTTATTTGTTTGTTTGTTTTTCAAGAGAGGGTTTCTCTGTGTAACCTGGGCTGTCCTGGAACTCACTCTGTAGACCAGGCTAGCCTCGATCTCAGAGATCCACCTGCCTCTGCCTCCCAAGTGCTGGGATTAAAGGCGTGTGCCACCACCGCCCGGCCGGATGACAGGTATAAAGAAGGTTGACACATAAGAATCATGAGTTGAAATGTACCCCTGACTAATCAATGATATCCAAGCCAGGCTGGAGGAAACAACATCTTAATGGAATTCGTGAAAACAAGAAAACCCATTAGCAACAACCATCCACCCTTTCACAGATAACCTGACATAAAAGTCTGATCACAGAAGGCCCTATATTGAAATGAACAACAGATCACTTAGATGATGGGAATCCCATTGTATACATTTTAGCAGGAAAACATGTATCAGCAAATAAAGGGGCAATAAAAGAACAGAACCCACAGAAGGAATATGAGAATCACCAAATAAACCTCACTAAATGGATTTACCACACATAGGGTAAATTTCAATACCTAACCAAAAGGCTCAAATTACAAACTACAGTGTTGAACTCCACCACTATATTTAAATAAACACGGTAAGTATTCACTTCATTTAAGGTAAGTAAAAGAGATGGAACGAGATCTTTGCCTTGAAACTGAAGGAAACTATGATGTCTAACATCTTCAGCAAACTGTTACATGCATAGAGTTTTGCCTTGAATGAGTGCTTTCCTATCTCATCACATCAAGATAATGTATAAAGACTTCAAAATATTACAGGACTAGGGTCATAGGTAAGTAGTTAAGACATGTTTATTCCATGGCCCAAGGTCAAGTTTTTGACAACTTCCTGAAATCCTTGGTACAAGAATAAACAAGACTTAAGCCGGGCGGTGGTGGCGCAAGCCTTTAATCCCAGCACTTGGGAGGCAGAGGCAGGCGGATTTCTGAGTTCGAGGCCAGCCTGGTCTACAGAGTGAGTTCCAGGACAGCCAGGACTACACAGAGAAACCCTGTCTCGAAAAAACCAAAAAAAAAAAAAAAAAAAAAAGAATAAACAAGACTCTAACTTTCTTGGAAACCAACATGCACAAACATGTAACATAAAGACACACTAACAACACAAAATTAAAATTTTAACAAATCCTAAAAAAATCACAATTTGCATTCATGACTGTTTTTCTCCTCTAAGCCTTCATTAGTGCAGCCCAGATGATGAGGCATGGAAGGGCTTATTTACAGGGTTTTTCTTCCTCATGAAAGACAGGGTTCACTTTCCAAAATACAAGCATTTCAGCTGGAATTCAGAAAATCAACCCTTCTCAATGGGTAGTATCATTTGGAAAGATTTAGTAACTGTTGCCCCTACTGGAAGAAACATGTCACTGGGAGTTGGTTTTGAGAGTTTAAATCCTCACATAACCTCCTGTTTCCCTTGGCTTCTTCATGCTTTGGTTGGAGTGTGAGCTTTGAACTTCCTGCTTTACTGCCATGTATCACACTTGTTGCCATGCCTCCTTGATGGTAATCCCATACACCTCTGGTACCATAAACCAAATAAAGTGTTTAAAAAGTTGCCAAAGATGTTATGTTTTATCAACGCATCAGGAAAGGTACTAAGACAGATCCATAAAGTTTTACACTTAGATAACTTATTTGGTGTAATTGAAAAGATGAATGAAATCCAAATGTGCTACCTAATAGTGTATATTCATAGGGCTTTTTTTCTTTTTTTTTTTTTTTTTTTTTTTTTTTTTTTGGTTTTTCAAGACAGGGTTTCTCTATGTAGCCCTGGCTATCCTGGAACTCACTCTGGAGACCAGGCTGGCCTCAAACGCAGAAATCTGTCTGGCTCTGCCTCCCAATTGCTGGGATTAAGGAAAGGCTTTTCGACATTGCTTACATTCCAAAAAAAAACTCCAAAATGTTTTTGTTGTTGTTGTTTTTAATTTAGAGATAACTATTGTGAAATGGCTTTTCACACTGATTATGTTTGTAGGGTTTCCATCTGGTGAGTGTCCTTTTAGATATTACACGGCAAGCACGTGACAAGGCTTTACCACACTTCTTTTTTTTTTGTTTGTTTTTCGAGACAGGGTTTCTCTGTGTAGCCCGGGCTGTCCTGGAACTCACTCTGTAGACCAGGCTGGCCTCGAAGTCAGAAATCGCCTGCCTCTGCCTTCCAAGTGCTGGATTAAAGGCGTGCGCCACCACCGCCAGCTTTACCACACTTCTTATATAGGTTTCTCCTCTCCTTTTTCTCCTTCTTCTTCTATTTTTTTTTTTTTTTTAGGTTTTCTCTTCAATACGTGTTTTTTCTAGGTATTTGAAGATAACGAGCTCCTACTGAGGCTTTACCTCATTGATTATACTGGTAAAATTTCTCTAGACTTCGTTTAATTATGTGTTTCTGGAGATGACTCTGTTATGAAAAGGCTTCATTATACATTAAAGGGTTGCATTCAAAGAGTTTCCTCTCCAGGGTGTAATTCATGTTTTAAAGGTGTATAGTCATGTGCAAAGGCATATCCACACTGACTACATTCATAAGGTTTCTCTCCAGAATGTGTTCTTTTATGTATTTGAAAATAATTGTGAACTCCAAAGGCCTTACCACATTTATAGGGTGTCTCTCCAGTATAAATTCTTTCATGATTCTACAAAGTACAGAAAATTGCAAAGGCTTTTGCACATTCCTTGTATTCATAGGGTTTCTATCCAGTATGTGTCCTTTTATGGTTCTGCAGAAGACCCTGTTGTGTAAAGGCTTTCAATTCTTCATTCAAGGTTTCTTCCAGTATTTCTTTATGGTTAGATGTGTTCTGAAGGTTTTCCACATTCATATTCATATGGTTTCTCCAGTATGTGGTTTTTAATGACTTTGAGCTGTTCTGAAAAGGCTTTACCACATTCATTACATTCATAGGGTTTCTCTCCAGTATGTTTCTTTTATGGATTTGGAGATGACTATGTTGTGAAAAGGCTTTACCACATTCATTACATTCATAGGGTTTCTCTCCAGTATGTGTTCTTTTATGCTTTTGGAGACTACTGTGTCCTGAAAAGGCTTTACCACATTCATTACATTCATAGGTTTCTCTCCAGTATGGTTCTTTTATGCTTTTGCAGATTACTGTGTACTGAAAAGGCTTTACCACATTCATTACATTTGTAGGGTTTTTCTCCAGTATGTGTTCTTTTATGCTTTTGGAGACTACAGTGTCGTGAAAAGGCTTTACCACATTCATTACATTCATAGGGTTTCTCTCCAGTATGTGTTCTTTTATGGATTTGGAGATGACTACGTTGTGAAAAGGCTTTACCACATTCATTACATTCATAGGGTTTCTCTCCAGTATGTGTTCTTTTATGCATTTGGAGAGTACTGTGTCGTGAAAAGGCTTTACCACATTCATTACATTCATAGGGTTTCTTCCAGTATGTGTTCTTTTATGCTTTTGGAGAAGACAGTGTTGTGAAAAGGCTTTACCACATTCATTACATTCATAGGGTTTCTCTCCAGTATGTGTTCTTTTATGGTTTTGGAGACTACTGTGGTGTGAAAAGGCTTTACCACATTCATTACATTTGTAGGGTTTTTCTCCAGTATGTGTTCTTTTATGCATTCGGAGAAGACAGTGTCGTGAAAAGGCTTTACCACATTCGTTACATTCGTAGGGTTTCTCTCCAGTATGTATTCTTTTATGGTTTTGGAGAGTACTGTGCTGTGAAAAGGCTTTACCACATTCATTACATTCATAGGGTTTCTCTCCAGAATGTGTTCTTTTATGCTTTCGGAGATAACGGTGTTTTGAAAAGGCTTTACCACATTCACTACATTCATAGGGTTTGTCCCCAGTATGAATTCTTTCATGCCTTTGAAGACCACTGTCATGTGTAGAGGCTTTATCACATTGAGTATATTCATAGGGTTTCTCTCTAGCAAGACTTCCTTTTGGCCTGTGAAGAAAATTGACATGTGTAAACACTACCACATTGATTAGAGTGATGATTCTTTTCATCTATGTGATTTAATTTTACAATTTTCTCTAGTTTCCTGTAAAAAGAGATCAAATTGTAAGGTTGTATTATTTGTTTGGATTCATAAGTTTCTACTTTACTATCCTTCTTTTGTATATTGAAGAGAGCTGTGGCGGTTAAAGTGTTTAGTACATACTTCATCTTTCTGACACCCTTTTCTCATGTGAGAATTTTCCACATTTCTAAAGAGAACTGGAAGAACTCAGAGCTTTGCCACAGTGATTGTACTCATCATTTTGCTATACTGTCATGTTACATTTGCAAATAAACCAGGACAAGCAGAAGAATGTCCATATTCCTTGTACTCAAAGGGCTTTTCTGCAGTGTGAATAGATTTACATCCTGTCAAGGAAGTTGGATACACAGTTAATTGTAAACTCATATCACCTTCACATCTACTCAAAGTGGGGACAGCTGTCTATCTTCTAATCGTTCTGAGAGAGAAAGGCACTTTCCATGTTCCAGATGCTCATGTGCCTTTGATCTAATGTGTCATGTATCAGTTATGGCAAGAATAAAAAATAAAAGGTTTCCACATTGCATTCATACAGTTTAACTGTTTGTTCATCACAGAGATGTAATATGAGGATAAACGTTTCTCCACCATAACCTTCTTGAATCTCATAAATTACCCTTCTCACTAAACTTTGGTAAATCATTAAATGTATATGAGTAATGTGGGATTTATTATGGAATGTTTGCCTATTTCGGAGATTTTAGACATATACTTATCATCTAACCTATGTATATATCTTTGCAATAATTGAAAAGTATCAACATAAATCAATTGGCAGTTCTATAGAGCAACTCACCTGGGGATATAATAAAAATATAATAGCTGTTAAGTCATTGTTTCCTTGTGCCTTTTTCTGACTACCTGACACTAAGGGACATGGTGTTGTAGGAATTACTAATCATCAATACACTTAAAGCAATGCTTGTGTATACTGAGTTTTCTTACAACTTTAAGGGCACACTCAAATTCTTCAGAGGCATATTTGTATCAACTTGAACATGAAACTTACCTTCCACGTATTCTAGAATTTAGGAGATGGTCTTCAATATTATTGTCTTCTGATTTGTAACCTAAAATATATTACCAGAAAATGTATGATATATAATTGAAATCTGATGAAAAGGCCGGGCGGTGGTGGCACACGCCTTTAATCCCAGCACTTGACAGGCAGAGGCAGGTGGATTTCTGAGTTCTAGGCCAGCCTGGTCTACAGAGTGTGTTCCAGGACAGCTGGGGCTACACAGAGAAACCCTGTCTCGAAAAACCAAAAAAAAAAAAAAAAAACCTGATGAAAAGTTAACGTACTCTCCTCAATGAAACTTAGATCTATGACGGATTTATCACATTGTTCCTCTTTCATAATCAAAATTAAAGAAGAGCTCAATAGTGAGGAAACACCTTGCCTCATATTTTACAAAATGAATTAAAATTCATAGTCTTACCTATAGCAGTGAGGTGCCTGTAGGTCTCCAGCATAACATCTGTGTAGAGCTTCTTCTGGGAAGGGTCCAGCAAAGCCCATTCTTCTGGAGTGAAGTTAATGTGGACATCATCATATGTCAGTACATCCTAAAATATCCATACATGTGTTCAATAGAAAGCATAATTCTGACAATATATTAAACATATATTTCTTTAACAATATAACTCTGGTGATTTCCACACTTACTCCATGACACAGAAATTCTAATGTAATCACAAAGTCATTTTAGAAGGAAACTGAAAAGGAGGTCCAACCATGTCATTTCTGGGCCCTTAAATAGGATGTAAACTTGCAGGAGAAAGGCATATTAACAGCCATCCAGTCAGAGACAAATAGATCAACACTATACACATCAGAGAAATGATCTGAATGATGATTGACTACAAAAAGATATAGGCAAGCTGATTGTGTTGGCTCATACCTTTAATCCTACCACCTACGAGACATAGATATGTGAATCTCATTGGAGACCAGCCTAGTCAATTTAATGAGTTTCAGGACTGCTTGAAGTAAACATTAAGAACCTGCCACCACTACCCCCAAAAACCAACCACATAAATAAGAAACATATGCAAACACTTTGAATGTCTCAGTGAATTCTTACAAAGATTTATGCATCCACTCCACTCTCTATTCATCTTCTAGGAAACTGAGTGTCACCATTTAAACTGTAGCATTAAGAAAAATTTCCTAGAAGAGAATGTCTGTTGAAACAGCTACAGGTGGACAGATGAAAATATAAGCAATGTATATGTAGTTCTTAAAAACCACATAGGGCAAGAGCAAGGGAACAGGAATTAACAGCCCATGGTCTTACAGATGAGATGGGTACAGGTTTCACTGAGATGGGTACAATTCCCAGTGTGTACATGAGAGCTCACAACAATCAATAACCCCAAGTTCAGAGGTTCTAAGGCCATCTTGTGATGACTCTGAGCATCATACACACAACATGTGATGGACATCCATGCATACAGGCAAGATACTCAGAATCATTAAAGAACAAACATACAAATGATAAGATAAACATACAAATGACAAAGTCAGATACTCCAAGGCATGCAAAGATGGTTCAACATAAAAAAAAAAATCTGTTAATATATTCCACCCTATATATAAAATGAAAGAAAAAAAAATCACCTGACCATCTCATTAGACACTGAAAAAGCCTTTGTCAAAACCCAGAGCTTCTTCTCAATACTAAAAGTGTTTAAAGACCAGAAGGGAGGGGAATCTCTGATGAGGAAATAAAGTCATCAATGAAAAAAGTAAACATAAACTAAATAATAAATAGATAAACGAACAAAGCAATATCTCTGGACCTTTGTAGATTAAGAAGCAGGGGAAGAGAACCTGGAATGTCTGAGGCATTTCTCTCTGTAGATTTCATTGTTTCATGGAAAATTACTTGTTTAACTAGAGAAATTAAAAACACTAAGCTGAGCCTGGCAGTGGTGTTGCATGCCTTTAATCCCAGCACTTGGGAGGCAGAGGCAGGCAGATTTCTGAGTTCAAGGCCAGCTAGGTTTACAGAGTGAGTTCCATGACATTCAGGCTACACAGAGATACCCTGTCTAAAAGGAACCACAAAAAACAAAACCAAACTACAACAACAAAACCACTAAGCTGAGCTGGGCAGTGGTGGCGCACGCCTTTAATCCCAGCACTTTGGGAGGCAGAGGCAGGCGGATTTCTGAGTTCGAGGACAGCCTGGTCTACAGAGTGAGTTCCAGGACAGCCAAAGGCTACACAGAGAAACCCTGTCTCGAAAACCAAAAAAGGGCTTTTCTGCAGTGTGAATAGATTTACATCCTGTCAAGGAAGTTGGATACACAGTTAATTGTAAACTCATATCACCTTCACATCTACTCAAAGTGGGGGATAGCTGTCTATCTTCTAATTGTTATGAGAGAGAAAGGCACTTTCCATGTTCCAGATGCTCATGTGGCTTTCATCTAAATGACATGTATCAATTATGGCAAGAATAAAAAATAAAAGGTTTCCATATTGCATTCATACAGTTTAAACTCTTGTTCATCACAGAGATGTAATATGAGGATAAAGGTTTCTCCACCATAACCTTCTTGAATCTCATAAATTACCCTTCTCACTAACTTTGGTAAATCATTAATGTATATGAGTAATGTGGGATTTCTTATGGAATGTTTGCCTATTAGGAGATTTTAGACATATACCTTATCATCTAACCTATGTATATGTCCTTTGCAATTACTGAGAGGTATCAACCTAATCAATTGGCAGTTCTATAGAGCAGCTCCCATGGGATATAATTAAAATGTAATTGCTGTCAAGTCATTGTTTCCTTGTGTTTTTTCCGACCTACCGACATTGAGGTACATGGTGTTGTGAGAATTTACTAATAATCAATACACTTAAACTATGCTTGTTTATACTGAGTTTTCTTAAAACTTCAAGGGCACAGAAAAATTTTATCAGAAGCATATTTGTATCACCTTGTAACATGAAATTTACCTTCCATGTAGTCTAGAATTTCGAAGATATTCTTCAATATTATTGTCTTATGATTTGTAACCTAAAATATATTACCAGAAAATGTATGATATACAATTGAAAACTGATGAAAGGCCGGGCGGTGGTGGCACACGCCTTTAATCCCAGCACTTGACAGGCAGAGGCAGGTGGATTTCTGAGTTCTAGGCCAGCTCTGGTCTACAGAGTGTGTTCCAGGACAGCTGGGGCTACACAGAGAAACCCTGTCTCCAAAAACCAAAAAAAAAAAAAAAAAAAAAAAAATCTGATGAAAAAGTTAAAGTACTCTCCTCAATGAAACTTAGATTATGACGGATTTATCACATTGTTCCGCTTTCACAATCAAAATTAAAGAAGAGCTCAATAACCAAGAAAAACACCTTGCCTCATATTTTACAAAATGAATTAAAATTCATAGTCTTACTATAGCAGTGAGGTGCCTGTAGGTCTCCACATAACATCTGTGTAGAGATTCTTCTGGGAAGGATCCAGCAAAGCCCATTCTTTCTGGAGTGAAGTTAATGTGGACATCATCATATGTCAGTGCATCCTAAAATATCCATACATGTGTTCAATAGAAAGCATTAATTCTGACATATATTAAACATATATTTCTTTAACAATCAATATAACTCTGGTGATTTCCACACTTACTCCATGACACAGAAATTCTAATGTAATCACAAAGTCATTTTAGAAGGAAACTGAAAAGGAGGTCCAACCATGTCATTTCTGGGACCTTAAATAGGATGTAAACTTGCAGGAGAAAGGCATATTAACAGCCATACAGTCAGAGACAAATAGATCAACACTATACACATCAGAGAAATGATCTGAATGATGATTGACTACAAAAAGATATAGCCAAGCTGATTGTGTTGGCTCATACCTTTAATCCTACAACCTACGAGACATAGATATGTGAATCTCATTGGAGACCAGCCTAGTCAATTTAATGAGTTTCAGGACTGCTTGAAGTAAACATTAAGAACCTGCCACCACTACCCTCAAAAAACCAACCACATAAATAAGAAACATATGCAAACACTTTGAATGTCTCAGTGAATTCTTACAAAGATTTATACATCCACTCCACATCTCTATTCATCTTCTAGGAAACTGAGTGTCACCATTTAAACTGTAGCATTAAGAAAAATTTCCTAGAAGAGAATGACTGTTGAAACAGCTAGAGGTGGACAGATGAAAATATAAGCAATGTATATGTAGTTCTTAAAAACCACTTACGGCAACAGCAAGGGAACAGGAATTAACAGCACATGGTCTTACAGATGACATGGTACAGGTTTCACTGAGATGGGTACAATTCTCAGTGTGTACATGAGAGCTCACAACAATCAATAACCCCAAGTTCAGAGGTTCTTAGGCCATCTTGTGATGACTCTGAGCATCATACACACAACATGTGATGGACATCCATGCATACAGGCAAGATACTCAGAATCATTAAAAAACAAACATACAGATGATAAGATAAACATACAATGACAAAGTCAGATACTCCAAGGCATGCAAAGATGGTTCAACATAAAAAAAAATCTGTTAATATATTCCACCATATAAATAAAATGAAAGAAAAAAAAATCACCTGACCCTCTCATTAGACACTGAAAACGCCTTTGTCAAAATCCAGAGCATCTTCTCAATACTAAAAGTGTTTAAAGACCAGAAGGGAGGGGAAACTCTGATGAGGAAATAAAGTCATCAATGAAAAAAGTAAACAAAACTAAATAATAAATAGATAAACAAACAAAGCAACAACTCTGGACCTTTGTAGATTAAAAAGCAAGGGCAGAGAACCTGGAATGTCTAAGGCATTTCTCTCTGTAGATTTCATTGTTTCCGTGGAAAATTACTTGTTTAACTAGAGAAATTTAAAAACACTAAGCTGAGCCTGGCAGTGGTGTTGCATGCCTTTAATGCCAGCACTTGGGAGGCAGAGGCTGGCAGATTTCTGAGTTCAAGGACAGCGAGGTCTACAGAGTGAGTTCCATGACATCAGGGCTACACAGAGATACCCTGTCTAAAAGGAACCACAAAAAAAACAAAACAACAAAACCGCTAAGCTGAGCTGGGCAGTGGTGGTGCACCACTTTAATCCCAGCACTTGGGAGACAGAGGCAGGTGGATCTCTTAGATCAAGGCTAGCTTGGTCTACAGAGTGAGCTCCAGGACAGCAGGGGATACACAAAGAAAGCATGTCTAGAAAAACCAACCAAAGAAACAAACAGCACTAAGCTGTTCAGTTGGTTCTGATGCTGCTAAGGTCCTGCACCCAGTTGGTTCTTGACCCTTCAATAAAGATGCTAGCAGACACTAAGCTAAGTGGAATACGCAGGACTTCTGGGTTTTCACAGGCAAGTGAGCAGATGAAAGATGGAGAGTTTTCTCGATATGCTTTGGAGGAGGAAAAGCCAACCAGCTATGTGAGATCTCAGGCAGATATCCGTTGGAAGTGTTGACCTGGGAGTGAAGGTAACTGAGCAATGGAAGTTGAGGACAGATTTAGGAAGTTGAGCTGAGAGTACTGAGAGGAAATGCTTGCCTTCGAAGATTAATGAAAAGAGCAAGAGAAGCGAAATGCAAGTTGAAATTGAGCAACATGTGTGTCTGTGGTTTTCATCTACAGATTCAAAATTCTCTGGGTGAAGGCCGGTAGCACACAGGTTCCCAGAGTTAAGGCAGGATAGCAAAGTCAACACACTAAGCAATTCTGTTAGAAGTGGATAGTGCAGTGGGTAAAGTCCAAGAACTTCTCTGAGTTTGAGGTTTCTCATATACAAAGAGAGGCATTAAATGATCTCCCAGGGCCTTCGAAAGCTATGATATTCTTTAATTCTTTCTATTGTATTTCATAAATCACAGCCTATGTACACAGAAAGATCACTGGCAAGTGTGGGGAACTGCTCTAATTTCCTTTTTATGACCAAATAAATTTATGGACTTGAGGGCGGGCCAGGGAGAATCACCAATTGTCCTTGAACCTGTACACAGTATTAGCTGCTGGGGCTATAACCTGACACACACAGCTACAGACAGTGAGTGGCCTGTGTCTCAAATCTCTTAGCTGACTGAATTGTTTCAACCAGGATTGCATATATCTGCATAGGAGAGTTCCCTAACTGGAAATTCAATATTCATTGGCTTAAGCTAACCTCCCCAAATGCTACACCCACCAATATGGCCTGTCTTCATTCAAAAGGCACAAATCACAGCATGTCAAGAAATTGCAGAATCAGCCTCCTACTTCAATCAGGTCCTTCTTCATGATGCTGATCTCTGCAGCTGACTGCCTTAAACTTCAATCTGTGATCTAGCTATTGCCTTGCCCATTTCCCCCTGCACTGTACACAATAAACTATTCCTCCTATTTTGGTCTGAAAGCGGAGCCCATGCTCCATACACAAATTCTTTTCCTATTGCTTAAATGTGTCTGTAGTCTCAAATTGGTAATTCTAAACCTCTATGATCCTTCCTGGCAGTGGTGGGGCACACCTTTAATCCCAGCACTTGGAAGGCAGAGGCAGATGGATTTCTGAGTTCGAGGCCAGCCTAGTCTACAGAGTGAGTTCCAGGACAGCCTGGGCTACACAGAGAAACCCTGTCTCAAAAAATCAAAACAAACAAACAAAAACAACAACAACAACAAAAACTCTATGATGGTACAACCCCTTAATTTAAGAATTTTAGAATTTTAATTTATGTCAAGGGGACAGCAAGATATGTACCCTGTGAACATATAAACTAGTCTATATCTAGGGTCAATCCTACCTGACAGAATGTAACAGACAGACCCTCAGAAACTTTTTTCCCCAGGAGGTACAGCTGTTCCAGAATTAATATGTCTGCCCAGAGAGAAATAACTTGATGAACCGAAGATATTAACGAAGAAAAATTCCTGAAGAAAAGTATGCATCCAGCACTGGCTAGTGCTCAAAGAGGAGCCAGCCTAGAACATATTTTCCATCCTATATATGCTTCAACCCCAGGTTACACTGTGAACAATTCAAATAAGTACAGGAGACTCCAAGTCTAACCACTTGGGCAGAAGGGAGATTTACACAACAGAGAATTCCTAGGACTAATTCTTAGATACACCAGTGTCCTGGAACAGCAGGTCATTCTTCAGTGACAGGAGCTGTTGGGAGCCAGGACCCTTGCCCCTTACTCACACCCCTACCTTTCCCCACCTGCACAGTACCCCCTGCAGCTTGGCAGACACAAGATTCTGTTTGGCAGCTGCAAGCTGTTCTCAGGCAGTGCACCATGTCCTCTGAGAAAGGCAGGTAGACCACAGAATGGGTTGGCAGCTACAGATAGGAAAAAGCAGAGTACCATGTCTCTAAGAAAAGCAGGTAGACCACCAATTGTTCCAGGCACAGGCCGAGAAGAATCTGTACTTTCTCACCACCTGGTCCCTCTTACCCCCTCCCCTTACATGGTATAAAAAAGTGGTTTGCGCCCAAATACATGACTCTTGACAAGCAAAAGCTTCCTTGAGTCCTTTCTCTCTCTCGCCCATTCTTCTCAGGTTGCGGTCCTCCCCGGGTCATCACAAATTACTAAGGTCAGGTCAAGGAGCCAGAGATGAATGTGCCAGACTATGAGAAAGACTGTAAAAGTGTGAGGAAAAAAGATAAAAGCTGGGGTGGGGAGTTGTAGAGAACATGTTAGTAAGAAATTAGAAGAGGACTGGGCTGATGTTCACTTGAGCAGCAGCTAGCTCATGTCAGCTCTCCAGCTCAGGTCACTGCTGTGTGTAGCAGATAAGAATGAAGTAATGATTTGACTGCCCCTTATAACTAATAAAAGCAGAGGCTCACAGCAGGCAGGCTGAGATCCTGATGTGGCTATGGTGTGGACTGCCCTGCTGTCTGTCTCTCTGACAAAAGAACAACTGGTTGCATCTATATAAGAGGATCCAGAGGAAGGAGCCACAGCCTAAGAAGAAAACGGGATTTTTATGGCACAGTAGGTGTGCCCTTCTTCCCCTGGCCTTGAGCAGGCCTGAGAGAACTTGTTTACCACAAAAGACCAAGTGATAAGGATCTAGGTGGAGTTACCCCCTTAGTAGTAACTAAACTGAAGAACTGCCCCAGGGTTTGCCTTGAGATATCTGAGCCCTTGACCTCTGACCAAGAACTAATTATCCCACACTTCTCTATGGCTGAAACTAGAAAGGGTTCTGGCAGGGTTTTTCTCTTTACATTAAAAGCTGAACATTAAAGCCTTGAACCTTGATCTGAGAACTTTGTCTTGGCTTCATCTCTTTCTGCCCTCCCACCCCCTTTTTGTTCCCAGCACCCTTTCAGGTGAGCCCGGTTGATTCCTGGCCACATGTGGCTACAACCAAGTCTTAACTTGCTTATGATACTATCTGCTCCTTTAAGCAGCTTCTTAGACTCCTGTCATTCAATATAGGCATTGGACTAGTGGCTGTTTCAAATCAGGGTTGTCTCCTTCCTTATGGTTGGAGCCAAAAGCCTACACAATGCTGGTAAACAAAACGTGTCTGTAATACCTAATCTCTTACAGGCCTCATTAGCATGCACATCTTTGGGGTGTTTCAGAGGCAGTCCATCCTTAGCTAAACTCTACTTTATGTGACATATTATCTCCTAAGCATTGGTAATTTCTTTCCATTATCAATTGTACCCATCTACATCTCAGCGTAATAGTGGAGTGCTACCTAACACATAACATTCCATTTACAACATCCACCAAGTAACTCCAAATGGATCTTACTCCTAAAGGTTAAATCGGAACAACAGAAATTCTAGAAATGCTAGATAAACTAAAACGGCAACGTGCCATCCTCTGGTGCACAAAAAGCAGGTGATGTTGACTACAAAGAAGTTGTGACACACAGCTCATGTTCTCAAAGCTCTGCACACATTTATCCCACAGAACAAAGTTATTCAGAGGCCACCACTCGGGTACAGGGAATTACAGGGACCGCAAAGGACTTCATACAAATCCACAGCTGGCCACTAGCTCCCATCCAGTTCTAAGGATCGCCTACCAAAAGGGATCCCGAGGCTCAGCAGCCCACTGCTCCCCAGACGGCAGCCCCTCGCCACCATTCGTGCCTCAAGCTCCCACGCACCCTCACTCTCCGGAAAGCACAAGAACCATTCCCATTTCCCAGCTAGCGGGGAGCCGAGGCGGAGAGCGGAGCCGAGAGCGGAGGCCGGAGGCCGGAAGCCGGGAGAGCCGGAGAGCGACGGGCGGGAAGCCGGAGGCGCGGGAGAGCCGGGAGAGCCGGGAGAGCGGACGGGAGAGCGGGGAGCGGAGCGGAAGCGGGGAGAGCCGGAGAGCCGGGGGAGCCGGGAGAGCCGGGGAGCGGGAGAGCCGGGGAGAAGACCGGGGGGAGAGCCGGGAGAGCGGGAGAGCCGGGAGAGGGCCCGGGAGAGCCGGGGAGCGGAGAGCCGGGGGAGAGCCGGGGAGCCGGGAGAGCCCGGAGAGAGCGGAGAGCCGGGAGGAGCGGGAGAAGACCGGGAGAGCCGGGGGGGAGAGCCGGGGAGAGCCGGGAGAGCGAGACCGGGAGGGGGAGGCCAAAAAAAAAAAAAAAAAAAAAAAAAAAAAAAAAAAAAAAAAAAAAAAAAAAAAAA